>PVLC010018400.1:0-32105 GCA_004027655.1 Graphiurus murinus | reverse complement strand
GGAGGAGGAAGAGGGAGAAGAAAGGAAGGAAGAGAGGGAGGGAGGGAGAAAAAAGAGGTTGCATTAGATTGCTGAGAGCCTCCCTAAATTTCTGAGGTTGATCTTGAACCTGCAATTCTCCTGTCTCAGCCTCCCAAGTACTGGGATTGCAGTCCTGCACCTGGCTAAGGCAAGGTTTTAAGAAAGGATGTTGAAGCCCAGAGCAGAAGAGAATGCTGTGGGTGCTGGAGGAACACTATTCTCAGTCCTTGTTGGCCTGGAGCTTGCAGGGGTCAGTTGTGTCCACATGGGTAGGGACATTGCCTCTCTGCACTCTGTTTACTCATCCTTAAAGGAAGAAATAGAACTGAACGACCTCTAAGGCCTGTGTTAGCTGAGAAAGACTATCAATTTAAGACTTGGGACAAGGGAAGGGAGAATATTCAACCCATAATTGGGAGTGGATTTTTGGGTTTTTTTTTTTTTTTTTTTTCAGAAGGGTTTTGTGTGTGACCTATTTTTACTAATACTCCCTTTTCTTTCTTTCTCTGAAAAAAAAAGTCTCAATTTCTTAAAGGTGGCAAATCTCTTTAAAGATCAATTCTGGCTTCATCACATGTGATTTAATGGCAAACATTTCACTAACTACTGTCCTACCTTCTTTGTATGCAACTATTTGTGTTAAAGCTCCACTGGCTCTCAAGGAATATAAAAACTGCTTCTACCTTGACTGGGCAGAGTTCCAGTGTGTTCTCTAAATACCTGAATGTGTTCACCTATGTAAAAGGGGGCATTTTATCTTGATGACCATTGCCAGGTCTGGTATAAGCTCATTTCAACTAATGGAAAAGAATTCCATCACCAGGGTGCACACAAAGGGCTCTTTCTTAATCGCTGTCCTCCTAGGATCTGTGACTGCTGCTTTCCCCCTCTCTCCCACCGTGAAATTCAAAGCATGAACAAACTCCAGTACTCAGAGAAAATGGTGCTGAAAGCAATTCAACCATTTTACACATCACATCTTCTGCAGTCACTGCATAATTTGTATTTTTAACTCAAATGCCTAATGTAGATAAGCATGCCATTTAGCACTGAGTCTGTTTTAGAGACTATATCAAATTTACAAGCATCAATTTGTAAGATCAGAATTGCACTGTATTTTGTGTGGATTTGAAAAGTGCCTTAATGTATTTGTATTTTAAATATAGAAGCTGGGCCAGATGCTCATATTTGAAAGCAGCAAATCTGAACACGAGAACGATTTCAATATCTACATCTCCATTAGTGACAGGGTTTAGATTGCCATCCCTTTGGGAAATCTGATGGTATTAGAATATAAATGCTATTTTTTAGATAACAAAGCCTTGGTGGTATAGGTTGTTTGGGGATAAAAAAAAGAAAAACTATGCTTTTTCATTTTTGGTAAATATTTTTGGTCATGATATACATAAAAGAAATACCATTTGGCATTTAATTATTCAAGGCAAACATGGTTAACTGGCAAGCTTCTTGGAGAGTGAACAATCAGACAGAATAGGCGGGCCTCCCTTCACTTCCTATCTTTCACTTTCCTATAAGATTTTTGGGTTCTCTGGTTCAAGAGACCAGTATTAAATTCTAAGAATACAGAGGAATAGTGAATCACATTTTATTGCCAACAATCAAAGTTATTGCTATTTCCTACACAGACAGGAGAAAGAAGAAAATTGTGGTAAGGTTTTTTTGTTTGTTTGTTTTTGTTTTTGGTGTATGTGTGTGCATATGTATCTCCCCCAAAATATCCAAAGCTGATCCATACTACTTAAGTCTGAAAAACAAATCACAAAATTCTAAATACAGTAAGTTTGGCACCATCTAGGCATAGTACAAGCACAGGTCCACATTCCCTAAGTGCAAATCTAAATCACCCAAACAAAACAGAATCAAAAAAGTTAAGTCTCTGTCAAACAGGAAGATGTGTCAGACTAAATGGCTTGTCCTCTCTTGGGGGATTATTGGTACCTCAGCTCCTCTATGTCAGTTTAAAAGGAAAACCAGCTGTAATTTACCTCCTTTCCCTTTTTTGGGGGGGGGGGGGCAGTACTGGGGATTGAACTCAGGGGCGTTCTACCTCCGAGCTATACCCCTAGCCCTATTTTTTATTCTTTATTTTGAAACAGGGTCTCACTAAGTTGTGGAGTGCCTCACTAGGTAGCTGAGGCTGGCTGAGAACCCAGATCCTCCAGTCTCAGTCTCCCAAATGCTGGGATTACAAGCGTGCGCCACCACGCCCGGCTTCTTTTCCCTTTTATATGGGTAAATCCCTGAGGACAGGTCTGCTCAAGTTTTGCTGGAGGACTGTGAAACATGGGGTACTAATAACCAGGGGATAACTGACTGGACTCATATATTGAGGCCATTTTTCATCCATATCATTGTAAATGGAACAAGGCATTGAAGTATGAGAAATTCCCACCAACATGAAATTACTGACAACCCCCTCCCGTGGGACGAGGGGAGGAGACCATTGCTTGGGGCCTTTCTTCCCAGACTCATTTTTCTAGATATTTTCCCAAACATTATGTAATTAATCTTATGGAACCCAGGCCTTATTAAAAACTCATTAGCAAATATCCTTAGCTGTAAAAGGCACCATATTGAGCAGAATTTTGGCAAATAATAAACTTCGTTGTACTTGAATAGAAATAGCCTCAGGTGCCAACAGCTCCCTGAGCTTAGGATAGATAATGTAATTGCTGGCCCAGCAGCCCAGCCTCTTGCCCAGCTCCCAGCCCAGAACTTTGGAAATGGAAGACTGGCTCTGACTGCTCTGTTCCACCCCCATGCTTCAGGAGGGCACAGGCTTCTTGCAGGAGACTTGCAGTCTCCATGTAGACTGTGCACGCAAGACGAGCTGATGCCACTTTTTTTTTTTTTTTTTTTTTTTTGTGGTACTGGGGATTAAACCCAGGGATATTCTACCCCCAACCTACACTCCCAGC
Source organism: Graphiurus murinus (assembly GCA_004027655.1). NCBI lineage: Eukaryota > Metazoa > Chordata > Mammalia > Rodentia > Gliridae > Graphiurus > Graphiurus murinus. The sequence goes on along the minus strand of PVLC010018400.1, from coordinate 29,145 downwards.
CCTATTTTTTATTCTTTATTTTGAAACTGGGTCTCACTAAGTTGCAGAGAGCCTCACTAAGTAGCTGAGGCTGGCTGCGAACCTGGATCCTCCTGTCTCAGCCTCCCAAGTACTGGGATTACAAGCGTGCATCACCACGCCTACTTTCTGAAGGAGCAATACCTAGTTAGGGAGCACTTGTTAGGGAGAAGTGGTGGGGGTGGAGGAAAGTGAAATTAGGACCACAGGCCACTCTTCTAGCATTATAATCCTGCCTCCTAAACAACTATGAAGAACTTGGAAATGGTAACCAACTTAAATGTTGCATTACTTTACTAGTAAATGCTTATATGCAATGCAATTAAAAAAAGAAAAGGAAAAAAAAAAAAAAAACCTGATTGGTGGCACACACCTGTAATCCCAGTCCTTGGGAGGCTGAGATGGGAGGATTGTAGGTTTGAAGCCAGCCTCAGCAACTTAGCAAGACTCTCAGCAATTTAGTGAGACTGTTTCCAGATAAAAAAATAAAATAAAATAGGGCTGGGGGTGTAGCTCTGAGGCAGGATGCCCCTAGGTTTAATCCCCAGCACCACACATACACACAAAGTCTCTTGTTACCTGAGTGGAGGACATTTGTGGCAGCGGTAATGCATACTGGTGTTGTCTGCCAGGCTCCTTTCAACAGTCATCATTCAGCCATGTGAACAGTGGCTGCTCAGAGAGCATGGGGCAGAACAGAGGCTGCTTTCTCAGCCTGACCTGCAGAAAGCCCAGCTCAGCCAAAGAAAACAGGTTTCCCAAACGTGGCTGCTCATAAGGACCACCTGAGGGGCGAAGTGAAAACAGACTGGCAGGCTCTGCTCCAGTTCTACTAAATAGAAGCCCTAGAATGGTCCCTCTGATCAGGCCAGCTTGGGAGACACAGTCAGTGGCAGCCATTGGAGTTCCTTAGAAGGAGGGAAGTGAGCCGGGCGTGGTGGCCCACGCTTATAATCCCAGCATTCGGGAGGCTGAGACCCTGAGACCGGAGGATCCAGGTTCGCGGCCAGCCTCAGCTACCTAGTGAGGCACTCCGCAACTTAGTGAGACTCGGTTTTAAAATAAAGAATAAAAAATAGGGCTGGGGGAATAGCTCGGAGGTAGAATGCCACTGAGTTCAATCCTCAGTACCGCAAGAAAAAAAAAAAGGAGGGAAGTGAGATGGCGTGGTGAGATGGTCCAGCTGAGACAGATGCTGATGGTTTCTGACCTGTTGAATGAATCCTGCTGCCTAAAAGGGTGGGGGAGGGCAAAGACATTTCTCCATCTCTGATGAGAAGATAAAATAGTGCTCTGTGGGTCTTTTAATAATGAGTTTTCTCCAAGCAATGATCTAATAACAACAGATACATTTTCCAGTGTTTGTCCATGTCACAGTCATTCTTCATAACAAGGGAGAAAAATTAGACCTGAATTGAACTGGAACTATTTGCAGTTCTGACTGGATGACCTAACATAGGGTAGAAATGGTCTTTCATCACTTCTCAATCCATCATCTTTAAAGATGTATGCATATGTATATGTGTGTATATCATACATACTATATATAATATATATGTGTGTATGATAAATAGATAAAGATGTAGCTATGGATATGCCTCTACATCCAGAAAAAGAAAAAACCCTACTGCTAGCCCACCACACACAGAAAGGTGCAGTGGGGCAGCAGCATGCTAAGCAGGAGAAACATATGAATTAGCTTTAAACAAATGTACTGATTTCTAAACTAAGGAAGCCCTTTGGATCATTTAACTTTCAGGCAGGGTGGGGGGAGAGTTACTAGGAATTGAACCCGGGGCATTCTACCTCTGAGCTATACCCACAGTCCTTTGTATTTTTTTATTTATTTTTTTTTTTTATTTATTTATTTATTTTTTTGCGGTACTGGGGGTTGAACTCATGGGCATTCTACCTCCGAGCTACACCCCCAGCCCTATTTTTTATTCTTTATTTTGAAACCGAGTCTCACTAAGTTGCAGAGTGCCTCACTAGGTAGCTGAGGCTGGCCGCGAACCCGGATCCTCCGGTCTCAGCCTCCCAAATGCTGGGATTACAAGCGTGCGCCACCACGCCCGGCTTTTATTTTTTTATTTTGAAACAGAGTCTTGCTAAGTTACAGCATACTGGCCTCAAACCTGCCATCCTCCCATCTCAGCCTTCTAAGTACTGGGATTACAGGTGTGCTCCACCATGCCCAGCTTGGATCATTTAACTTAGTGGCCAACAACAACAATTAAGTGGAAAAATTTTTTCTCTAATAAAATCTTATTCATAAATGCAAGAGAGTCAGATGTGGTGGCCCACACCTGTAATCCCAATACCTGGGAAGCTGAGACAGGAGGACTGCAGATTTGAGGACAGCCTCAAAAAGTAGCAAGACTCCTACAACTTAGTGAGACCCTGTTTCAAAAAAATAAAAATAAAATAGTGCTGGGGGTGTAGCTTGGAGGTAGAATGCCCCCTGGGTTCAATCCCCAGTACCACAAATAATAAAAATAAAAAATAAATGCAAGAGAGAACAGAAGCAGAAGTGCTCTGGCTAGACTGTGGGTGGGCAGAGTTCTCAAGAAGGAGCCTCACAGTTCACCCTCGCCTCTGGGCTGTGCCCGTGAAGCCTCAGAGCTGTAGGACATAGATGAAACCACCGATGAGGACCAACTTGATCCCACACTTCAGGAACAGCTGTTGTTCTGATGCCTGGGCCACCGCTCCACTGGGCCTCCCCTCTCCCATACATGCCACCTGTTTCATCATAACAAAATGTCACAACACCATATGCCCATCCCACAGGGTGAAGTGAGTATTTCCCTTCCAAGCCTGAACAGATGTGCCATTGACCTTGCTCTCCACAAGTGCTTCTTTCTCTACAGTCCTTACTATATGCCACGCTCCAAGCCTAATTTGTGTGTGGAAGGGGGGGTGGTGTGGGGGAGGTGATGAGGATTGAACCTTTCTACCTCCGAACTACACCCCCGGCCCTTTTTTTTATTTTTTTTTATTTGGAAGCAGCCTCTCACTAAGTTGCTAAGGCTGTCCTCAAACCTGCAATCCTCCTGTTTCAGACTCCCAAGTACTGAGATTATAGGCATGTGCCATCATGCCCAACCCATACCTAATCTTTTTTTTTTTTTTTTCTTTTTGGCAGTACTGGGGATTGAACTCAGGGGTATTCTATCTCCGAGCTATACCCCCAGCCCTATTTTTTATTCTTCATTTTGAAACAGGGTCTCACTAAGTTGCAGAGTGCCTCACTAGGTAGCTGAGGCTGGCCGCGAACTCGGATCCTCCAGTCTCAGCCTCCCAAATGCTGGGATTACAAGCATGTGCCACCACGCCTGGCTTATTCTTTATTTCGAAACAGGGTCTCACTAAGTTGTGGAGGGCCTAAGTAGCTGAGGCTGGCTCAAACCCAGATCCTCCTGTCTCAGCCTCCCAAGTACTGGGATTACAAGCATGCACCACCACGCCCAGCTCCCCATGCCTAATCTTGATTGAAGGATTTTTAAAAATTGCTTTCCAAAGTGAGGCACCACTGCAGACTTCTCCAGCTGAAATCCCAGTTAACTTTTAATTCCTCAACTTCCATTTATCCATTAATGGCTCTCAATCCAGATGTGTAATAGAATTAAATGTCAGAAAACCACATCCCCACAGGTTCTGACTTGATTGGTCCAGAGTGAACCCCAGACATGGGACCTGGTGAGTCTGTCTACCCAGCTATTTCTGATGTGAAGCTGGGATCCCAAATAGCTGAGCTATTTGAATAAATACAAGAGACCATCAAAGGTTATAAAGTATTTTTAAAGAAATCATTGATGCCAGGCACAGTGGTGCACATCTGTAATCTAAGTACATGGGAGGCTAATACAGGAGGATTCCAGGTTTGAGGCCAGCCTCAACAACTTAGTGAGACCCTGTTTCAAAATAAATTTAAAAAAAAGAAGAAGAAATCATCGTGTTAAATGACTGGTGCATGGATGAAGTCCTCATACATAAATGTATTACTATCAAGGATGATTCTGTGTTTCTCTGGAAAGTTTGAAAGCCACTTCACACACTGCAGGTCTAAAGATAAGCCCTGTATTGCTGGAAAAGGAAAGCATTGCTAACTCTTATGTTCACTTCCAGATTTATAATGTCCATTACACCATGAGTATCAATGGGAAATTACAAGATGGGTCAATGGAAATAGATGCTGGGAACAACTTGGAGACCTTTAAAATGGGAAGTGGAGCTGAAGAAGCAATTGAAGTTAATGATTTCCAGAATGTAAGTATATTTCATGCATTTAGAGAGTTTAACCAGGCAAGCCTGGGGGAATTTTCCAATTCAAGGAGAAGCAGCACTCTCTCCTGCACCCCTTGGTAACCGTTTTTCACCGCAGTCACAGTGTCATGCAGAAACTCCTTCTGAAAAAGTATCACACTTTGTCCTTCACATTTTCAAAAGAAAAAGACACCTATGTGGTAAAACAAACAAACTATTTACCTCACGAACAACTTCATGTACAGTGGCACACACCTGTAGTCCCAGCTATTCAGGAGGCTAAAGCAAGAGATCTCTTCGGCTCAGAAGTTTGAGGCCAGCCTGAGCAACCTAGCAAGATCTCACCTCAAAAAAAAGAAAGAAAAGAGAAAAACAGCACCTTTATCAAATTCATGAGTTCGTGTACTTAGGGAAATAACTTTCTGTGTGCATGTGTATGATATTGATGATTGAACTCAGAGGCCTTCTATCTCCAAGCTACACCCCCAGCCTTTTTTATTTATTTTTGTTGTTGTTTTGAAACAGGTCTCACTAGATTGCTGAGAGTCTTGCTACCCTGCTGAGGCTGTCCAAACCTGTGATTCTCCTGTCTCAGCCTCCCATGTACTGGGATTACACCATGTCCAGCTAGGAAATACCTTTTTTTTTGAAAAACTGATTTTACTTCTAGGAAATAAAAAAATATGGTTCTAGAAATAGAAAAAAAGCTTTATTTTTTAAAGATAAAAATACCATTTAAAAGAGCAGGTTCTTCTTAGAATTATATAAAATATTGGCAGAAAGAATCTTTTAAAATTCTTTTTAAAAAATTCTTCCCAGCTGGGCGTGGTAGTACACGCTTGTAATCCCAGCATTTGGGAGGCTGAGACTGGAGGTTCCAGATTCACAGCCAGCCTCAGCTACCTAGTGAGGCACTCCGCAACTTAGTGAGACCCTGTTTCAAAATAAAGAATAAAAAATAGGACTGGGGGTATAGCTCAGAGGTAGAATGCCCCTGAATTCGATCCTCAGTACCGCAAAAAAAAAAAAAAAAAAATTCTTTCCAGCCAGGCGTGGTGGTGCATGTTTATAATCTCAGTACTTGGGAGTACTTGAGACAGAAGGATCCGGGTTCGAAGCCAGCCTCAGCTACTTAGGCCCTCTGCAACTTAGTGAGACCCTGTTTCAAAATAAAGAATAAAAAATTAGGAGCCGGGCGTGGTGGCGCACGCTTGTAATCCCAGCATTTGGGAGGCTGAGACCGGAGGATCTGGGTTCGAGGCCAGCCTCAGCTTCCTAGTGAGGCACTCTGCAACTTAGTGAGACCTGGTTTCAAAAATAAAGAATAAAAAATAGGGCTGGGGGTATAGCTTGGAGGTAGAATGCCCCTGGGTTTCACCCCTAGTACCAAAAAAAAAAAAAAAATAGGGCTGGGGGTGTAGCTCAGAGGTAGAATGCCCCTGGGTTCCATCCCCAAGTAGTTTTCTATAATATAGTAAATAAAATGCCCAAACTATTTTAGAACTGTTTCAAGTTCTGAAATTTGAACTTCTATAGAGGAGGAAAATGTTAAAGACCTATAGTCTCATCAACAACAGATTGGATTTACTTACATACTTTTCTCAATTCTTCTGGTTTCCCATTTTATCCAAAAAATTATCATGGGCAAGTTCCCTACGATAGACTGTTTTCTGGCCATGGCCAATTAGAGATAAAACATTCAATCTCTTTGAAAAGGAGACTGTTTTGTTTTACAAAAATTTAATTGACAGGCAATTTGAGACATTAAGCTATTCAGTGATGCTTCCAAGTACATCTGCAAACCAAAGTGCCACTCTGGGCCTAATTTCCCATTGGCCAACATCAATATCTTATTCTCTTTCATGCTTTGTGATGAGGAAGAGGCATCACTATTTGACTTCTCCTGTTAAATCTGCAGATGGAATAGGTGAAACTTCACAATGAAAAAAAGCCTCTTGAAAATAATGTCTTTTCTGATCATTTATTGGTCCACAAATATCTCATTGACCTATCTTCCTCTGATTGATGAGAAAAACTAAAGATGCTTTTCAGTTGAGTGAAAGCACTCCTCTTGTCAGAACCAAAACACACTTCACAAGTGCTTTTGAATATCCGACAGATGCTAACACTGGAGCCCTGGGACGTTACACATTGCTTGAGGATGACAAGGACTGGCTATGTTCAGAGCGGCCTCTGCCCTGGGGACAAGCTCTGCAGCTCGGAATGTGCCCAGCTGCACTGTGCTTGGTCATAGCTTTGCAAATGGTTCTGGTCAGTGCACAAGTATAATTTCTCTGAACCTATTAGAGGTTTTTACTGCAAGACCCAGGAGAGGGTAAAAGCATTTTTTTTCCTTTGCACTGCTTGATATAAACTAATAAAATGGGACTCCCACACACACAAACATCATTCAATCCAGAACAAAATTGAACAGCTATGATGTGCCACAGTATCAAGATATGCAAAGGGAGCCACAAAGACAAGTAAGAAAAGATTCATCTCTCTCAAGATGTCCATGTATCAAGAAGACCCTTTGGAAATTTTTTAATCCCAAAACTATATATCTGTTTTATAATCTTTGGGTTCTTTCTAATAATGGTATTGATTGTGTTTTGTTCTCATAGACCAACAGGGCCACAAATATTTTATAAACTGATCAATTCCCTTTGATAGCTTCCACATCTCTCTAAGTCAGAACTGGTGAGTAGAACATTTTTTTGATGAATAGTACCTGTTATGGATTTAAACAAGCCTGGACTTTTGAAACCACATGAATCAGCTTCTCTGGTCATGCGCTATTACTTTCTCCTCCATTTTAAACCATCAGTCAAGTTCAGGAAGTATTGACTGAGGCTCAACTGTGTGCTAGGGATGATGCTCAGCTTGGGGAACAAGTGTCAAAGACCACTGACACCTGCCCCTCAAGGGTCTGCTAGCCCAGTCTGGGAGGCAGACACACACACACACACACACACACACACACACACACACACACACACACACAGTGCCAGATCCACCCGAGAGACACGCTGTGACAAGCTGGGAGCACAGTACATAGAGCACCTAGAGGCATCGCTGCCCATTAAGGGCTTTGAACAGGTCTGGCAGAGGTAATGACAGTTGAATCAGGTTCCAAGGAATGATTTGGATTTTACCCAGCAGAGAGGTAGGGGTAGGGCTTTCCAGGAATGGGAAGAATATCAAACACTAAAGTACAGTAGTAGCCGGGCGTGGTGGCGCACGCTTGTAATTCCAGCATTGGGGAGGCTGAGACCGGAGGATCCGGGTTCGAGGCCAGCCTCAGCTACCTAGTGAGGCACTCCACAACTTAGCAAGACCCAGTTTCAAAATAAAGAATAAAAAATAGGGCTAGGGGTGTAGCTCAGAGGTAGAATACCCCTGGGTTCAATCCCCAGTACCGAAAAAATATATATAAAGTACAGTACTGCCAGCCATTATGGAGAATGTCTGTAATCCCAGTACTTAGGAAGCTGAGACAGGAGCACCACAGGTTTGCAGCCAGCCTCAGCAACTTAGCGGGGCCCTCTGCAACTTAGTGAGACCCTGTTTCAAAATAAAGAATAAATAAATAAAATAGAACCTAGGGGTGCAGCTCAGAGATAGACTGTCCCTGTGTTCAATTCCCAGTACCACATACAAACAACAGTATTGCTACAGTGTGCTCCGTTGGGAAAGGGGACGTAACGAGGACACTGTGGAGACATAGTTGAGACCAGATTATGACAGATTATGAACTGTAAGTGAACAGTCTCTCCTGTTTACTCAAGACCCCACCAAGATTTTAATAGAACTCAACTGAGAAAAAAGAACCCCGAGAGAATAGCACTGAAAAAAAGTACTGCAGGCTTAGTATCCTCAAACACAAAACCAGGTTAATTCATAGCACATGAGTTATATTCTAGAAGGTCATACCCTGACCAGCATCTGTGCTGTTGGTTTGAGCCAAACCCCTTAGACCCATTTAAATAAAAATCCTGATTAGAAATTAAAAGAATATACGGATGGGTATAAATGTTCACTATACATTTCTTTAAACTTGTGATTATTTGAAACTTATAATTTAAAAAGCTGAGAGGAAAAAAAGGGTAGCATAACCTACCAAAGTAGGTAGGTTGTTGATTTCAAAAATCAATATGGCCCCCAACTGTAATGTAAAAGAAAAACAAATTGAAGGTAATCTCTAGTAAAACATGGACTTAATATGTAAATGTTCAGCTAGATGCATTAGAAGACACAATAAAGTCAAATGCATACACTGGCAGTTAAATGGCTATCAACACACAACCTGAAACGCAGATGGATGCGAGCATGTTTCTGAAATTAGATTGTGTATAATTTTCTCAAACAATGAACATATGTACCGATTCCTCTTCATTTTCACAGCAATTGCATTTCTAGGAAATTTACTGTACATGAAAACCATGCCAAAAATCACTCTGTTTATATGTAAAATGGTTTGGGATTCTACAGATACCTACAAACAGCTCTTCCTTGGACCTAGGAAAGTTAGTTCTTCTGGAACACCTCGAGTTCTGCGAGACTCAGCATCCCTGGCACTGCCCAGTGAGGCCATGAGTACCTCACTCTTTATGAGGACTCCTTCAAAGGTTTCTAAAATGCTCTTTGGGGCTAGGGCTCCCTGCCTCCTTGAGAGCCTTCTAGGAGTCAAAGAAATTAGATGAGATCCCCTAGAAAGAAAAAAAATATGCAGCTAAAGTGAGATTACCTAACTGATTTGATAAAAGGATATTTGAAATCTTCACTCATCGCCTTTACTAGTGAATTTCTTAATTATCACCAGCTTCTAAGGCCTTGTTTGTTTGCAAAAGCAGGAGTTTTGCGTGACTTTCTTGTGCTTCTTTTAGTTCCCTCTGTTTAATCTCTTATGTATCTGGCCTCTTGATGCAGATTCAGAGCTAGACATGGTGGTTAATATGTGTGAATTCTTTCCCACTGGTCCCATCCCTGTGGGGTTTTCAGTTCTCTCTGCAGTGTGTAGACTGTCAGAACTAACTCAGTCCTAGATTCACATTTGTGCTGATAATCTTTCAGTGGAATCAGCGCTCTCCTTGGGGGGCGAGGTGTCTCCACCCACACGCCTCACATCCAGAGTGTTTGAAGTTTAGAGAACACACATCACTTAGGGAGGCAGTCGTCTCCCTCCCCTGCCTTCTGTTTTGCAAATGAGAAGTCCTAGATTTACATGCAGAATAAGAACAGCAGAACTTTGGGAGTTGGCATAGCAGAAAGCAGCAAAGTGTGTTCCTGAGGCCACCAGCAGACCAGCATCCCAGAGCTTACTGGAAATGCAAGTTTTAGACCTAACGAACTGGGTACTCTGGAGGTGGGACCCAACACTCTGCATTTTATTTAACAAGTCCCCCATGTGACTGCAAGCAAGAGTGTGTGAGCTGCTGGTACAGAAGAAAACTTGAGTCCAAGTTTTAACTATTTAAATGACTATTGCAGTCCTTTAAAAACTTAGATACACTGAACAAGTTCCTTTTGCCCTAAACTGGTATTCCTCAATTCTGGCTGTACATTATAGATACCTGATAAGCTTTAAAACTACTAATGCCAGAGCAATCCAATGGCAATCTCAGGGGCATGGGTGGGGGGAGGCAGCATCTGTGTTCTGAATATTTGTCCCGGGGAGTCTGATGCCTGAGGTCAGACCTCTGCAGTCAGCCTTGGAGCTGTTCTTCTATGGTTCTGTCCCTGCCTCTTCTGAGTGACACGTGGTGCCAGGAGAAATAGGTGAAACCTATTGTGTCTGTGCCCATGGCCAGTAGGCCTCAAGGCAAGCAATGCGGTGCTTTAAGAAGAACACACCTCTCCTCCTCCTGTCATCAATCTGTTACCCATCAGCTTCTGTAGAGCTCCTGGCACTGAGCTCGAATAAGGTAGAACCTTCCATGAATCTCCTCCAGTGTGACACACATTTAACTTCATTCTTCACTTAAAAGGACTCACTTAGCCAGGCACAGTAGCACACACCTGTAATCCCAGTACTTAGCAGGCTGAAACAGGAGGATTACAGATTTGAAGCCAGCTTCAGCAATTTAATGAGACCCTCAGCAACTTAGCAAGACCCTCAGCAATTTAGCAAGACCCTGTTTCAAAATAAAAAATAAAAAGGGCTGGGGGGTGTAGCTCAGAGGTAGAATGCCTCTGGGTTCAATCTCCAGTACAAAAAATAAATAAATAAATAAATAAATAAATAAATAAATAAATAAATAAATAAATAAACAAACAAACAACTAAAACTGACTGACTAAACTGGGTGTGGTGGCACATGCTTATAATCCCAGTACTTGGAAGGCTGAGACAGGAGGATTATAGGCTGTAGACCAGCCTTAGCAATTTAGCAAGTCTCTCTGCAACTTAGTGAGACTCTGATACAAAATAAAAAGAAGTGGGTGTGGTGGAATATGCTTCTTGTATTTCCAGTACTTTGGAAGGCTGAGACAGGAGAATCATAGGTTCGAGGACAGGTTCAGCAAGTAGTAAGATTCTCATCAACCTAGCAAGACCTTGTTCCTTGTTTCAAAAAAAAAAAAAAAAAAAGAGGGGAGGGCTGAATGAATGCCCCTGGGTTCAATCCCTAGTACAAAAAAGAAGAAGAAGAAGAGGAAGAGGAGGAGGAGGAGGAGGAGGAGGAGGAGGAGGAGGAGAAAAAGAAAGAAAAGGACTGACTCCTGAGCTAGGATCCTGAGATTCCCAAGTGCTTTTCTTCCTCGTTCCTTAGCACTGACCCTGGAGCCAGTTCCGTATCATCCTGACATCTGTAGTCTCAACATAACAAAAAACTGTCAGACTTGTGGTGGTGTCTACATTATTATGGCATAAAATGTATGACCTTAAGACTGTTTGGGGACACTCATTTATCATGAAATATACCCCAGCAGAGTGAAAAAGTAAATACTGCAGGGACAGAACGCACAGCCCTCATGTCCTCTGCAGTAGCAGCAATGCCAAGCTGTCAGCTAAGCTGGGGCCTTGAGTCCAATGTTTCCCTTGAGGCTGGTTCCCAGGCGAACAAGGAGACACTGTTTATGTCTCACATGGGACAAAAACAAAGCATTCAAGTTCTTGGGTGAAGTTTAGGAGCAGGGTACAGCTCCCAGTGCCACGGAAGGCCCTTCTGTTTACTTTGGGCTCTGTAACTTAGGAAAATTCAGAATTAATGGAATTAATTCGGGGGGGGGGGCGCTGGTATTGAGGATTGAACTCAGGGGCATCCTACCTCTGACCTACAGCCTAGTCCTTATTTTATTTTTCATTTTGAAAGTTGTTGAGGGTCTCATTAAATTGCTGAGGCTGGCCTTGAACCTGAGATCCTCCTGTCTCAACTTCCCAAGTACTGGGATTATAGGTGTGCAACATCATGCCTTGCTTAATGGAATTAATTAATTTGACCAACATTTTTGAGAACCTTTATAAGATCACCAAAAAGAAAAAAATAATAGACGAGTCAGGTGCTGATCTTGAGAAGCTTATAATTAAATAAGCAGTGTAGGTTAAGTGCCTAATGAGAAGTAAAGATGAGAGAACTCACGGGAAGCAGAGGCAGGAGAGCTCAAACTGGGAGCTCAGAGAAGGTTGCACGGAAGAGGTGGCAATTCATCTGGCTTGTGGCACAGATGGAGTCAGTAACAAACTCCTTGGCTCAAATGTCACCCCCTTGTTGTCATCTTTCCTAACTGTGCTGCCTCAATGTCAGTCTTATCCTCTTTCTTAGGCTGTGTGTGTGTGTGTGTGTGTGTGTGTGTGTGTGTGTGTGTGTGTGTTACTGAGGATTGAACCCAAGCTACACCCTAAGCCCTATTTTTTTTTTTATTCTTTATTTTGAAACAGGGTCTCACTAAGTTGCAGAGGATCCTAGCCTCATTAAATTGCTGAGGCTGGCCCAAAACCTGAGATCCTCCTGTCTCAGCCTCCCAAGTACTGGGATTACAAGTGTACACCACCACACCCGGCTTTATTTTCCTTTATAGCACTTATTTCTCCCTGACTTCCTCTGTATTTTTTATTCTTGGTAAATAATGCTAAAAGGTAAATTCCAAAGAGAAGGGATTTTACGTCTTGTCCATCCCTATTCCCAGCACCTGGAATGGTCCTTGGCACATAACAGACAATAAGTTGAACAAATGGATGAATGGATGGATGGATGGACAGACAGACAGAAGGACAGATGGATGGTTGGACGGATGGATGGATGGACAGATGGACGAATGGACACACTTTTATCTTGCAGGGCATCACAGGAATCCGTTTCGCTGGAGGAGAGAAGTGCTACATCAAAGCGCAGGTGAAGGCTCGAGTTCCTGAAGTAGGCACGGTGACCAAGCAAAGCATTGCCTCGGAGCTGGTGGGTACCCCGTGCCTGGGCAGCGAGAGCGCTCCACAGGGATTGCTTGAAACCCCTTTGCTCTCTAGTTCTTGGATAGATTCAACACCTAGAACCTAGGTTTTATCTATTCTCTTCTAAAGGAATCTAAACTGTTTTTGTCCTACTGGTTCCAAGGGATTGTTCTTACAAGATGTGGCATATTTAAAAGTTTGTGGCCGGGCATGGTGGCACATGATTGTAATCCCAGCATTTGGGAGGCTGAGACCGGAGGATTCAGGTTCGAGGCCAGCCTCAGCTACCTAGTGAGGCATTCTGCAACTTAGTGAGACCCTGTTTCAAAATAAAAAATAAAAATAGGACTGGGGGTGTAGCTCAGAGGTAGAATGCCCCTGGGTTCAATCCCCAATACCGCAAAAAAAAAAAAAAAAAAAAAAAAAAAAAGTTTGTGAAAGCCATATTTTACAGTGCATAAAGAGGCTTGGTGCTCACATGTCCCCTCACACCTTTTTTTGGTACTGGGGATTTAACCCAAGAACATTCAACCTCCAAGATATATCCTCAGCTCTATTTTATTTTTTAATAATGAGTTAAGCTCTATTTTTTTTATTTTTATTTATTTATTTATTTATTTATTTATTTATTTTGCGGTACTGGGGATTAAACTCAGGGGCATTCTACCTCCGAGCTACACCCCCAGCCCTATTTTTTTTTTTCTTTATTTTGAAACCAAGTCTCACCAAGTTGCAGAGTGCCTCACTAGGTAGCTGAGGCTGGCCGTGAACCCGGATCCTCTGGTCTCAGCCTCCCGAATGCTGGGATTACAAGCATGCGCCACAACACCCGGCTTCTATTTGATTTTTTAATAATGAGCTAAGTTGCTGAGGGTCTCATTAACATTGCTGAAGTTGACCTCAAACCTGTGATCCTCCTGTCTCAGCTTCCCAAGCAATGGCCCATATTTGTTTGATGTTAGGATACTATTTGATCAGTGATTAAGATCCCACAGTAAAGCTAAGGACTCCATAAGATGGCCTCAGAAGCCTTCTAAGGGGCCTCAGAAGCCTTCTTAGCCTCAGCTTGATATTGTGGGAATTCCCTCCAAATATTCTGGATAGCTAGTCACCCAGCCTCGGCTGGGAAGCTGTAACATGGTGTACCTCCTGTGGGCCAGCAGCTTCATCAGAAAGGGTTCTAACTGTTGTGCCCAACACTGAGCTGAGGGGGCTCCCCACAAACTTTTCCCTATAGTTCAAGCCAATGAAGCTACAGGACCTGTATCTAAGTCCTTTTCTGTGTCAATTTATGAGTACTTTTAACATAACTCTTTCATAGTAACTTGCCTTTAAGAATTGCACAGAATTCTAAAGACCCATTTAATAATACCTTACATTTCTATAATACTTTTTGGGGTCTTACAAAGTGGTCACACCCATTATCATCTTCTGTTTGAATTGTGGTCAGTATGGTGGAAAGAGGACTTTTGAGTCAGAAACACGAGGGTTCAAATCCCAGTTCTGATACTTGTTATGGATATGGCTTTACCTTGTTGAGTCTCACTGGCTGTGAGGCTGACCATGTGCTAGAGGGCCTAGAAGCCACTAGATGATGAATGGAAGGCTGCTGCTCATTATCATTAATTATATTATGATCACCTCAGAGCCTTCCTGTATCCCTGGGAGGGAAGGGAAGCAAGCGCCAGCTCCCTCAAGGCAAAAGAGGGAAGATGATGGTGAGTGAAGGAGCCTGGAAACCGTCTGATTGTTTGCCCCCACAGGAGCGGCAGCAGGCACTGTCTCCAAACAAAACAAAGCACAAGTTAAAAACAAACCTGTGAGTTTTGAAAGCAGCCACCATGGGCTCTGTTTTCTCATTCTTCCTCCCAGTTTCCCCAACACTCATCCTGTGAGATGCTTTGCAGACATCCACTGACCACATTCTGGGTTGTTCCTTGTGAGCCTCTCAGAATCGAAGGCCATGGCCCCAGTGAAATCACTAGCGCCAGTTTAAAATGGGATCCACACCTCCTGTGTTCTGACCCTTGGTCGTGTGTGTGTGTGTGTGTGTGTGTGTGTGTGTGTGTGTGTGTCGCTGGGGATTGAACTCAGGGGCATTCTACCTATGAGATACACTCCCAGTCCTATTTTACTTATCTTTTATTTTGAAATAGGGTCCCACTAAGTTGTTGAGGGCCTTGCTAAGTTACTGAGGCTGGTCTCCAACCTACGATCCTCCTGTCTCAGCCTCCCAAGTATTGGGATTGCAGACATGTCCCACCATGTCTGGCACATTACTATTACTTTTTTATAGTTGTATCACTCAGCTTGTTATGAAGATTTTAGTGAACTATAGTCCTTTCCATGTTTCCCATCCATGGACATAGAACTCCTCCTCAGCTGCCTTCCACAAGGACCAGCTTTCAATCATAGCTTACCCGGATCTAATCATAAGTTTGCCGTCTATTTTATAGTTTTTTAAAATAATTTTTCCTAATTTCCAAAAACAATACTTTGTCACTGTAGAAAATTTAGGAAATATATGAAAGTATAGAGAAGAAAATAACTCCCAATTGCATAACCCACAGATAATGTGAACGTTTGGGCAGATTTTCCAGGTATGTGTGTATGTGATTTTCTTTTCATAAGTGAAGTTAGATTGTTGTCTATGCTTACAATTTTCACTAAAATTTAAGTGAAATGGATGTATTATAGATCACCAGATGATTATAATTTTCCATCTTTTATTCTTGAACACTCCAGGTATCTTCAATTTTTCACTATTTCAAATAATAATAATAATTGAAAAGAACTGTTTTTTAATAAAATAATAATTCATAGCTTGGCATGCCTATATAATTCCAGTACTTGGGAGGCTGAAGCAGTAGGATTGTAAATTCGAGGCCAGCCTGAGCTAAACTTAGCAAGAGCCTGTCTCAAAATAAAATAAAGTAAAAAATAAAGACTGGGGGTATAACTCAGTTGTAGAACATCCTTGGGTTCAATCAACAGTAAAACACACACACACACACACACACACACACACACACACATACACACACAAATTTACCGTGACGAATACTTTTGTATTTTAATCTTTGTACCTGATTTGTAGGCCAGAAAGATAGATCATTCATTCTGTGCTTTAGTTGTTTATATCATGCATGGTGGACCCTCTGATGGATAGAATCCAATCTAGACAATACATTTGTGTGAACTGAGCATGTGCTCGGCTGTCACTAGACAATAACGTCACTTGGAGTAACTTAAAGAGGGACTTGTTTCTCTCCATAGTAAGCAGTTTAGTGGACAGCAGCCATGGGAATTTGCTCAGTGGCCAACATTCCTGTGATTCTTATTTAATTATTTTTGTCTTGACTTCCAGCTCTAAACATGGTGGCACTGCACAACCTCATCCTTAGTCATAAAGAGCTTGAGCAGGGCCATCTGTGACGTAACTTTGCTCAGGAGAAGCAGGCCTCTCATATTTCAGCCTGGAACTTAGTGGCGAGTACTGGCCAGCCGGGTACCCCTGGCCACTGGAGACTTTGAGAAAGCAAGTGTCTGTCCTGGCACTGGGAACATGGCCACCTCCGACAAAAGTAGATTGTGTGGCAAGGAAGGGGAAGGCTTGGGTAATCAACTAAAAGTATGTGCCCCAAGATTTATTTAACATGCTCAGCTTCTAGGATGCATCTACACGCATTATACCAATCATCTCCCTCATCCCCACACACTGTAGATTGGGATGGGGCAGATTTATGCACCACTGGCTCTCATAAATTTTTCATCAGTTTGGTATAACTTTAAAAAGCTACTATACTCAAAGAGCATTCATTTCCTGGATGGAGCCATTTAATTTAAGGTAAATAACTGGATTACCTGAACGTTAGCTTCCTCCAATAACTTTAAGTTGTTTTAATGCAACCATAAGCCTGAGGGAGAAAGTATAAATGAAGTGCTGCTTTTAGCTGAAAGGAGAAAACATTTTAATTTCTCCAACCTACTGCGAACTAATAAATACATGAAAGGAACAACCTGGCAAAAATAAATTCGTCTCCTGGGTTATCAAACCGTCCTCTGCATCTCGCTATAGAAGAAAATCCAGGGTTTAACTTTGAAATCTCAGTGGTGCGCTCGATGTGAGGAACATCTAAAATATGTTTCATTATAGCTGAGAAATGGAGAAATGGTTTATGTTAAATAATACTTTGAACTGGAGACATTAAAGAACCAATCACTTGCTTTTTCTATTGTTTGGAAGCTGCAGAACAAAACCCCCAAAGATTTTTCCACTTCAAATGAAGGGTTCCTTTCTCTTTTATAGGATTTCAGGGTCTGTTCAATTGCTTTCCCTCAGAAAACATCTTTGATCGAAAACATCAGATTAACCTAAATCTCAAAGTTGGTATCAAGTAATTTTCACTTCAACTCGGAACACAATGGTTCACACATTACCGCCATGCAGAGGCAGGGCCCCTGGAGGAGGTGTGCTCCACATTGTGAAGGGAGCTACAAAAAGACTGGAGTACACACACACACACACACACACACACACACACACACACACACACTGCAGATATCTTTGTAAGCTTTTTTAAGGCAAAATAACCTTTTAGTAACACATGGCTCACTATGCAGCATGTCCACCGCCCTTTGCTCAAGTGCATTTCATTTTTACTTACAGGAAGGAAAGATCATGCCAGTTAAATATGAAGAAAATTCTCTTATCTGGGTGGCTGTTGACCAGCCTGTGCAGGACAACAGCTTCCTGAGTCCTAAGGTCTTAGAACTCTGTGGCAACCTCCCTATCTTCTGGCTTAAACCTACATATCCAAAAGGTAACACTTCAGGTTTGCTAAGGGTGCTTGTCATTCTCCCTGTTCCTTCCAGGTCCCTCCCAGCCCCTCCACCTGCCTGAGCCTGTAAGAAGGAAGATAAAATGAGGATGCATCTGATGGTATCTTTGTAATTAGCATGAGAGCTACAATAGGAGAGCTGTGACTTCCATGTGGAAGGGAAGGAGGAACAGGGTTAACGGCACGGAGTGGGAAGACAGAACACCTCAGCACTACCTGTGGCTTTTATTGATGACCTTCCCACTTCTTCCCGCACTGCCCCACTTCATCTCAGTTGTTTGCACCTTCCAATTTCACCTTTTTTTTTTAATTCGTAAGGCATAGAATCAAGGGACTAAGAAGTTGTCATGCTACCGAATCTTTATGATGTTCCAACTTAGAATTATGGGACAGCTGGAAGCTGCTGTGGGTAGCGGCTAAAATTCTTCAAGTTCCAGGCTTGAGCATCAGTTTCCAAGTCTGGAAAAAATAGATGTTAGGTCCCTGGGGTTCTGAGCTAGGTTGGAGCACCATCTTCAAGCTATTTCCAGGTGACGAAGGACAGGTGAGCCCAGTAGGCCTTGCTCATTCCCCTGAGTTTCTCCCATCCCCAGAGGGGCTCTGGCTTCAATTCTCCTGTAGTCACGACACTGGCCTCCCCATGGCCTACTCTGTAGTTCTGGTTCAGGTGTGGAGGAAAAAAACTTTCTGTTAGCACAGCTGAGAGATGCTATGTTTTCTGAAAGGTTCTATTCAACACCAAGAGACAGCAACATGGAAAGAAGAAAATATAGGCATCAAAGCCACTGGGCAAGCTGGGAATGTTGGCACACTCTTGTAATCCCAGTACTTGGGAGGCTGAGACAGGAAGATTGCAGGTTTGTGGCCAGTCTCAGCAACTTATTGAGGCCCTCAGCAACTTAGCAAGAACCTGTTTGAAAATAAAAAATAAAATAGGGCTGGGGGGTGGGGTGTAGCTCAGAGGTAGAATGCCCCTGAGTTCAATCCTCAGTGCCAAAACATAAATAAATAAAATAAAGCCACTGGACTTGATGGGGCTGAGCAGGGGAGTAGAATGGGTAGTTAGCGCTTAACAGGTACTTTCAGGTCTTTGCAAGATGATGTTTTATGGGTGAATGGTGGTGACAGTTGTGCAGCATGTGTATGTATTTGATGCCACTGGGTGGTGCATGCACTTAAAAACAGTTAAGATGTGAGATTTTGCTGCGTATTTTTACCACAATTAAAATGATAGCCAGGCATGGTGTTGCATATGTGTGACCCCAGTACTCTTGAGGCTGAGACAGGAGGAGGTTTGAGGCCAGTCTCAGCAATTTAATGAGATCCTGTTTCAAAATAAAAAAGAGCTGGGATGTAGCTCAGAGGTAGAATGCCCTTTACCAAAAAATAAAATAAACACTACCCCACCAGCCTGAGAAAGTAGAGGCTTCTGATGCTACCATGACTAACTTATTCACATGGTTTACAAGAACTGTTCTAATACAAAGCTGGGAGGAGATAATACTCTCCAGCCCAGGCCAGGCCAGGGGCATTCAGTGTATAAGCCGCCGGCAGTGGCTGCCTGGCACAGTGAGCCAAGAAGGATCCGGAGGCCACGTGTGGGCTCAGTAAAAGAATAGCCTGTCAGCAAGTGGTGTGCCTCACCAAGGGGCTGGAGGGTGGCCCAGTGAGCTGTGCTTTGCCACTTGCCAAGACCACTTTCCATTCCCCATCTGCATTCACACAAGTAGGCCTTCTTGCTTCTCACCACCCAGGAAATATAATCTTTGCTAGTCAAGGACAAGTCTCCTACACGGCTACCATACAGAGCTCTTCCTAATCACCTTCTATCTCAGGACAAGTCCCACCCCCAACTTTTTTTTTTTTCTTTTTTGTACTGTGGATCCAACTCTAGGGCATTCTACCTCCAAGGTACACCCCAGCCCTTATTTTGAAACAGGGTTTTGCTAAGTTGCTGAGGCTATCTTCAAACCTGTGATCCTCCTGTCTCAGTCTCCCAAGGACTGGGATTACAGGCATGTGCCACTAGCTCCCACGACAGGTAAGAACAAGCCTCTTACTCAGAGAATTCATTCACTCATTCCACGAACATTTAGAAAGGCCTATCATGTGCCATATAACTTGTTCTAGGTTTTTTGGGTACATCGGATAAACCAATAGACAAGAATCCTTGCCCTCAAGGAGTTTTACATTGTAACAAAGTAAATAAACATTAAAATAAGAAAATTGAGCCAGGTGTGATAGAGCACACCTGTAATTCCAGTACTTGAGAGGCTGAGACAGGAAGATCACAGGTTTGAGGCCATCCTCAGCTACTTAGCAAGACTCTCAGCAACCTAGCAATAAACTGTTTCAGATCAATCAAGCAAGCAATGGACTGGGGGTTTAAGTCAAAGGAAGAATACCTTGAATTCAGGCCCCAGTACCACTACATAAATAAATTTGTATACATGATACAAGGTCTGATACAAAAGTAACAGTGTAGGACAAGGGGGTTGAGAGGACAGTGGTATTGCTAAGATGATGGCGGGCACAATGAGCATCTCCACCCCTGGGAGGGAGCTTGTTTGTTTCATACAAGATACTATTATGCTGAGGCTCGGGGCATGCCAAAGTGCATGTTGTGTGGTAGTTTCCATCTTTGCTACTCCACCATTGGCAGTGTGGCAGGATCCATGAGGCAGTGTGGTTAGCCTGAGCACTGGGTTGGGAGCCACACAATTCATATGTGGCTCCTCTCTACCAGGCCTTGATGCTCTCATATATTAAAATTCTGCTTTAGCCAGATGTGGTGGCACACACCTATAATCCCTGTGCTTGGGAGACTGAGCTAGGAAGATCGTGGTTCAAACCTCAGCACCTTAGTGTGACCCTGTTCCAAAATAAATAGAAAGGGCTAGGAGTATAGCCTGAGGTAGAATGCTCCTGCATTCAATCTCTGTACCACACCTGTATGCACACCCGCACACATATTATAAAACCAAATCACTGGCTGGGCATGGTGGTGTACTCCTGTAATCCCAGTGCTTGGGAGGCCGAGATAGGGGGGGTCACAGCTTCAAGGAGTCTCAGCAAGTGGTGAGACTCATCAACCTATCAAGTCTGTTTCAAAATAAAATAACCAAAATGCACAATCTGTATGTTTTAACTACAAAATAAGACTTTAAAACATGCTTTATTACAAAAAAATCATCAGCACAAAAAATTAGAAGTATCTAAACATGTTTACCTTTTGATATCACTTTGTTTTTCACCCTGAAAAAATGTAGATCTAACTTCCTTTTTTTTTTTTTGGTACTGGGGATTGAACTCAGGGGCATTCTACCTCCAAGCTATACTCCCAGCCCTGTTTTGTATTCTTTATTTTGAAACAGGGTCTCACTAAGTTGCAGAGGGCCTCACTAGGTAGCTGAGGCTGGCCTCGAACCTGGATCCTCCGGTCTCAGCCTCCCAAATGCTGGGATTCCAAGCGTGCGTCACCACGCCCGGTTAGATCTAACTTCCTTAATAATTCGAATAGAGGAATTAACCTACAAGAATTAATTTTTGCAGAAATCCAGAGGGAAAGAAGAGAAGTGGTAAGAACGATTGCTCCAGCTACCACCAGAAGACCACGCAGCCGGCCCCGGGGCAACACAGGCCCTGGAAGACTGAGTAATGAAACCAGACCCAGTGTTCAAGAGGATGCAGAACCCTTCAATCCTGATAACCCTTACCACGTGCGTACCAATGTCTTCATGACTTGCTCAGATGAATGCCACTAAATGTTGAGCTTTCATGCACTTACTGTTCAAATGAGAACTTTACTCAATTATTTTTAAAATACATCTGCACCTATTTTGTGCAAAGTTTATAATTAAGGGTAAGAACATTTCAGCATTGCCTCTGTAGTGTAAAACCCTGGTTGGTTGGGAGCCTTCTTCAAAATAGTTTTCTTTGCTCTCCCTATTTGTCTTAGGAAAATCCACGAAACATTCGTATCAGGAATTTGATTATTTAAAAATGTTTCCCAGAGTGTGCCCTAAAGACAAGACATAGGATGGAAAGTGTTTTCTTCCCCTCTTTATCCACCCATTGAACAAACATTTGTGGAGAACCTCTTTCCCAGGCCCTGTGCCCAGTCAGTCAGGAGTAACTTTTGCCCTCCAGGCTCTCAGTCCCGTCAGGGGATAGACTCATACGCAGAACACTTTAGATTGAAGCATTGAAAATTGATGTTCGTGAAGATGGCACTAAGGTGGTAAAAGCTCAAATCTTCTAAGAAATATTACATACCAATATTATATACCATTGTTATATTCTGTAGGGTGTAAAAGTATAGTATTTGTATCTTTTTTTTTTTTTGTGGTACTGGGGAGGGGCAGTCTACCTCCAAGCTACACCCCCAGCCCTATTTTTATTTTTTATTTTAAAAGAGGGTCTCCCTAAGTTGCAGAGGGCCTCACAAGTTGTTGAGGCTGGCCATGAACCTACAATCCTCCTGTCTCAGCCTCCCAAGTACTGGGATTACAAGCATGTGCCACCACACCTGGTTTGTAAGTAGTTTTTAAAATAAAAAATATATACATATATAATGTGTATACACACTATATATACATTATATATAAAATATATACATATTATATATACATATATAATGTGTGTTTTATACTGGAGATTGCCCTTTTTATTTTTTTTGAAACAGGGTCTATGTTGTTGAGTCTTGCTAAGTTACTGAGGTTGGTCTCAAACCTGTGATCCTCCTGTCTCAGCCTCCCGAGTACTAAGATTTCAGGCATGCACCACCATGACTGGCTCCATGTACATATTTAAAAAAAAAAACAAACAAAAAACCCACAGTACACAAGGGTTGGGGCTGGTATGTAGCTCAGTGGCAAAGCACTTGCCTTGCAAGGACAACATCCTGGATTCGATTGCCAGTACCAAAAAGAAAAGAACAAAACAAAACAAACATTATTAAGAATAACAAACATTATTAAGAATAAGTAAACAAAAACCAGTATGCAAGGGCACAATAAAAAGGGAGCTTCCTTCCCCCCAAAACATCCTCCCCAGAGAAGCCTATTAACAATTACTGTTTGCCTAGTTTCTGTGGTACTGGAGATTGAATCCAGTAGTATTTTACCTCTGAACTACATCCCCAGCCCTATTTTTAAACTCTGAAACAGAGTCTTGCTAGGTTGATGAGTCTCACTACTTGCTGAGGCTGTCATCAAACCTGTGATCCGCCTGTCTAAGCCTCCCAAGTACCAGTATTACAAGCATGTGCCATCACACCCAGCTTACACAAAAATTCTATACCTTGCTTTCTTCCCAGTTGGAATACAGTATTTGGAACTTTTTCCTTATCTCCCACATAGCTATATAGACCTCATTCACTTAATATTCTGTCTCAAGATTGCTCTTTATCTCCTACATAATACCGAATTCATTCAATGACTACTAATTAAGCTGGGCATGGTGGCACACACTTGTAATCCCAGTACTTGGGAGGCTGAGACAGGAGGGTCACAGGTTCAAAGCCAGCCTCAGCAACTTGTGAGGCCCTCTGCAACTTAGTGAGACTCTGTTCCAAAATAAAAGAATAAAAAATAGGGTTGGGCCGGGCGTGGTGGCGCACGCTTGTAATCCCAGCATTCGGGAGGCTGAGACCGGAGGATCCGGGTTCGCGGCCAGCCTCAGCTACCTAGTGAGGCACTCCGCAACTTAGTGAGACTCGGTTTCAAAATAAAGAATAAAAAATAGGGCTGGGGGCATAGCTCAGAGGTAGAACGCCCCTGAGTTCAACCCCCAGTACCGCAAAAAAAAAAAAAAAATAGGGTTGGAGGTGCAGCTCAGAGGTAGAACCTCCTGGGTTCCATCTCCAGTATTGCAAAGTAAATAAATTCCAAGACTTATCAGGAAATTCAGGACACCACAGTACTTAATTAAGCTTGTAAGATAAACAAATACAGTCCGAATAAGCAAACAAAATTAAGTAGTTTACTCCCCAGGTAGCTGGGTTGGCTGATCTGTTCTGATGAAGAAATCGGCCCTTTACAGAGGGGCAAGATGTGACCTCGTGCTGGTTCCAGGCTCAAGTGACCCATATTCTCTGAAACACTCCAATTATATCAACATCTCTCATTATATATGTTGAGCTTTAAGTGAAAATGCTTAAAGCATTTCTCCCTATGATCTGTCCTGCACATATATTCCTTTCAGAAAAATTTTAAGAGTAATGATCTGAGATTTCCTCCTGATTTTTTAATCCTAACAAATCTTTATTGAACCCTCAGATGAAGAAATGCCAACAGGTTTTTTGACCCACCCCCCACCCCCATCCCTGAGAAGTCAGCTAGTTAGGTGGTTGTCTTTTCGATGTTCTAGATGAACTTATTTCAGAAGGTAAGAATTAGAGTCTAAAGAATAAAAGAATGGAGAAAGAAAGTATGTATTCCAATGACATTTGAATATAGGCTCTATCATATAGACTGGAGGAATTGTTAATTTTGTTAGGTGTGATAATAGCAGTGTGGTTGTGTAGGAAAATATCCTTTTTGTGGGAGTACATCCTAATGTATTAATAGGTGAGAAATGTCATGCCTTCAATTCCATTGTGTGTGCGTACACGCGTGCACGCACACTGGGAATTGAACCCACAGATGTTCTACCACAGAGATATACCTCAGCCCTATTTACTGGGGATTGAAATAAAGTCTTGCCAAATTGCCCAGGTTGGCTTCAAATTTGTGATCTTCCTGTCTCAGCCTCCCAGGTACTGGGATTATAGGTATGGGCCACAGTGCCCAGATAATTCAATCCCATTTAAATTTACTTCAGAGCTGGATGTGGTGAAACACGCTTGTAGCTCAGAAGAATGCTTCTGAGTTCAATTCCCATTACAAAAAAGATGACATAAAAACTTACGTTAAAATTCTTCAGAAAAAAAAATTCTTAGAACTATCAGATCTAGATAAGTACATTGATGTTCAGAATTCAGTTTTCCCCACTTTCCAGTGTATTTGGAAACTAATGACCCCTCTCCCCCAAATATCAGAATCAGCTACCTCTGGGAAAGAGATTGAGTAGACAACTTAAGAGGTTCTTGGCAATGTAACTCAATACTACATTAAGTAGCAAACAGAATCATGACTAAGAATCCTTGAAAAAGTAAACTAGATATGCACAATTGAGCAGGGAGAAGTTCCTTCCAGTTTTGTGATCTCTCCAGCAATGAAAATGGAGACCTCCACTTCACTAATATAACCTTGTGTTGGTGAAGCTTACGTTTTTGAGTTTCTACATATTCCTATGGAGCCTTTCCTTGAGTATTGCTCTGTCTCTTTGGAGATAAGATCCTCATTCTGTTGCTGAAATGAAGGCAGGAGAAGCAAAATGACTTGGCTGTTCCAGGGGCCAGTGGAATGGAATGGGAACCTGCCCTCAGTCTAGATCATTGAGTTCCAAAATGTGCACCCAAGAACCCTGGAAACCATTACAATAAATGACCAGTGCTACACTGACTTAAAATTAGCAATGTCAGAAATCCTACTTCTCATTAGAATGCTTCATTTTATTTAAAACAAGTTGAGTCACTATTGAGTGGTAACCGTAGCTTGTTAAAGGCACAGAGGAACTTCAGGTTATCATTAAAAAACTCCACAACTTCCTGCCAATGACAGATTAGGTAGGTAAAAGTTCCTTGATGTCAGAATAAATTCAGAATGATGGCAGGTTACAAGATGGAAGACTCCTTACAGCAGATTATGATTTCTTGCAGGAGTGAAAAACTCAGGACCTTATTTTAAAATAATGTACTACAACCTTCTGATTATGAAGAAAATACAAGTAATTCTCTTTCATTTCACAGCAGCAGGAAGGAGAAAGCATGACATTTGACCCTAGACTGGATCATGAAGGCATCTGCTGTATAGAATGTAGACGGAGCTATACCCACTGCCAGAAGATCTGTGAACCCCTGGGGGGCTATCATCCATGGCCTTACAATTATCAAGGTTGCCGCTCAGCCTGCAGAGTCGTCATGCCATGTAGCTGGTGGGTTGCCCGTATCTTGGGCATGGTGTGAAATCACTTCATGTATCAGACGCTGTCAAGTAAAAAACTAACTCTCCAGTTGACAACCAAAGCAGCATAAGGCATGTTGATGTAGAGGGACCACAAAGTATTTTCATACTCAACCTAGTAATGTTATTCTAGACTTTTAACAGAATTTCTCAAATTGCTTTCCAGAACTTTAGTATGTACAAGTGTACAGAAAGAATAGTGTGACACGACAATGACATAACACCTTTATCGCTTGCCATGCTTTGAGGCCTACTGTAAGTCTTCCTAAGCAATTATGAAATAAACATAAAAAATTACAATTTGTCAAAGATCTCAATTGTACACTAGAGTCTTTTTCATCAAGTCATGACCCAATTCATTCCAAGTCCTTGTTATTTGTACAAAATTTCTCAACTTCTTAATTTTAATTGTTCTTCCTAGTCTTGCAAATGTATCCTGAGTTCCCAGATAAAAACACAAATAAAAAGGAAAGTAAGACAAATAATGGAATCTACCTGAAAGTGAAAATTATAAGCCTAAATATAGTAGCTCATGAGGAATTCTTTATAGTTTGTGCTGGCATGTGATTAACAGGTGGTAGCCCTATGCTGTTACCTCCAGGAAGACTATTAGGATAAGACAAATGTATTCGAAAGTAATCCAGACTGGCAAGGAAGGACTTTATTGGCATTCTGAAAAGCAGGTCTTCACACCCTTTTCAATCTGTTTTCAATAAGTGGTTGTTGAGCAAGAAGCAGCATAATGATTTTTACCTTTGTAGTACAAATCAGGCTACTGATGTAGGCCAATTACCAATAAGTTACTCTCCTTATAATAGGGCTGACAGTGTTCCTTGGCAGATACTGCTGAGGAAGAATAGCTTATTTATTTATAATGACCTAAAGAAAATCTCTCAGGAACAAAGATTGTCTTTAGAAATTGAAATATTAGATCAGGAAGAAGATGAGCAGGTAATTTTGTATTTTTGACATTTTAGTTTTGAATCCCACAATCTGAGAGAAAAAAAAACACTCCTAAGGAAAATAAGTTTCACAAAACACAGGATTCTGAGATGATAGGAAGGTCTTGATGTCACGCATGATCTCACTACTCTATTTTGAATATACCTTATTACTGTACGTATGATGCTTACCAATTGAAGTCTATAAAAAGATACAGAATTTTAAAAATCTAGCTATCAGATGAACCTGGTTATCAGATGCTTCCATTTAATGGAACATACAGCAAGTTGGGTCTCTTAAGAAAAAAAGGATGAAATACACTCACTGTAATGGCATGTAATGGTCACACTGTTCATTCTCAGGCAGCAGCTGCTTCCTGCAGGTAAACTTTATATACTCTTTAAAATGGTTGCCATTCTACTAAGCAAAATAAGTGCCAATGGTTATACACATCATCTCCCATCTCCATGGCTCGGCAACCTGTACTGGGTTCTAGAAATAAAGAAAAAGATTACAGGAGACACAGATTGCCTGGGTTTAGTACACCAAAGCCTTGACAAAGATGGAAGCAACTGGTTTTCTGGAGACCATCACCTTCATGCCTTTAATAATGCACAGGAGTTAGCCAAGTGGA
This sequence comes from Graphiurus murinus, assembly GCA_004027655.1. NCBI lineage: Eukaryota > Metazoa > Chordata > Mammalia > Rodentia > Gliridae > Graphiurus > Graphiurus murinus. The sequence goes on along the minus strand of PVLC010018400.1, from coordinate 1,993 downwards.
GTAACAGATGGGTATTCCAGACAGGGTAATGCTGGAGGTGTGAGGCTGTGTATTATAAGCAAAAAACAAAACAAAACAAACAACAACAACAAAACAGAGCCTTCAGGTTAAGGCAGAAAATACCAAGGTCAAAAGGTAAGCAGGGTCAGGCATGGTGGCACACGCTTGTAATCCTAATACTTGGGAGGCTGAGACTGGAGGATTCCAGGTTCATGGCCAGCTTCAGCTACTCTGTGAGACCTTCTGTAACTCAGTAAGACCCTGTTTCAAAATAAAGAATAAAATTAGGGTTGGAGGTGTAGAGCTCACGGGTAGAACACCCCTGGGCTCCATCCCTAGTATCGCAAAAAAAAAAGGTAAGCAGAACCTATACCTTATACAGCTTGGGAAATTTTCTTTTCTTTCTCTGGTAGAGAGGGAAGAGGGAATCAATGAAAAGTTCCAGGCAAGGAAATAGCTGGTAAGGTTTCCGTTTTAGATGGATCACTTTGGTTGCTTTCTATGTGAGAATTAAGACAGTTCCAAACAGGTCAAAGGGGAGTGCGTATATGGAGGGAAGGAATTGAATCCAGGGGAGGGTTCTACCTCTGAGCACACCTCCAACTTTTAGTTTGAAACAGGATCTCATTAAGTTGCCAAGGCTGACCTCAAACCTGCAATCCTCCTGTCTTTGCCTCCAAGTACTGGGATTGCAGGCATGTGCCACCAGGGCCTGGCTTCAAAGAGGCTTCTTAGCAAGAAGGCTGCCTAGTGAAAAGATGCTCCCTTTTCAAAGCATTAGATAAAAATATAAGAGGTGGATAATTTACTTTTTTTTTTTGCAGTCCTGGGGATTGAACCCAGGGGCATTCTACCTCTGAGCTACACCCCCAGTCCTGTTTTTTATTCTTTATTTTGAAACAGGGTCTCACTAAGTTGCGGGGGGCCTCACTAATTAGTTGAAGCTGGCTATGAACCCATATCCTCTGGTCTCAGCCTCCAAAGTACTGGGATTACAAAGCGTAATTATCCACGCCCGGCTTGGATAATTCACCTTTTAACAGATAAAGGGATCATATACTTATAAAAAGCCACTAAATATCCAAGGGCATCAACTTAACAGAAAAGAAAGTATATGTATGTTCTAAGGCAAAAGGGGAAAGTCAAGGTTGGACTAAGCAAGGTTTGACAGAAAAGACCCAAGTTGTGCTAGAAGAAAAGTAGGGTATATTCTGAAAGAGAAGAATCAAGTGGACAGAGAAAGATTTAGTAAAGGAAGAGAGGACACTGGAAGAACACAAAGTTCTTCACAATTTGGTATTAATCCTCAAATTACTTTAACCAAGCCAGTCTAAAAGTTTGCTTGGCTGAATTTTGACTGAAATATGTGTTTATGCATAGACATACAGATTAGTGATACCTTATTGTTTTAGATACGTATTTCTTAGCAATGGTGTAAAAGTAGTTTTTAAGGCCCTAGTTTAATTGAGAATGGAAGGGGCTACCATAGTGGTAGCTGCTGCTCAGTCAGCACAAGGAAATAAAGAAAAGGTATTATTAGGAAACAATCACTTATAATTGTTCCTTCTGTCACATTAACTTACGTCACTAAAATATTCTAATGAGTTTCCATTTCAACAGGTTTAAAGCATGTTAATCTCATCCTTATTCCTCCCCTTCTACCATCTCAAATAACTGTAACACTAAAAAAGTAAATATACTAATAATCACTACTGAACCCATTCAACCATTTATTTCTTACATCAGATTTTATTACATGCTAAAATACAATCTACATTTTTTTTTTTTTTTTTTGGAGGTACTGGGGATTGAACTCAGGGGCATTCTACCTCCGAGCTATACCCCCAGCCCCATTTTTTATTCTTTATTTTGAAACCGAGTCTCACTAAGTTGCGGAGTGCCTCACTAGGTAGCTGAGGCTGGCCGCGAACCCGGATCCTCCGGTCTCAGCCTCCCGAATGCTGGGATTACAAGCGTGCGCCACCACGCCCGG
>PVLC010018399.1:0-23563 GCA_004027655.1 Graphiurus murinus | reverse complement strand
CAAGAGCACTCAAACTATATTTTTTTCAGGCATAATTGTGCGGATAATTATGTCATAACTGGCATTCAAAAGAAAATGAGATGCGTTTTGCAAGTGATTCTTCAATGTGCTTCTCCATGCCAGATTCTCTCATACCCCGTGAAATGAAGCTTCCCAAATCTATACTCTGCCCCCATTCACCTAAATTCCAGAGTTGATTTATGCTACTTCTATTTAGGAAGTGTACAGACACTGGTTTCAATGGGTCTAAAGCCAAATTCATTATCTTTTAGAATAAGATCCTAATTATTTTCATTCTCTCTCATTTTTGTGCTTTTCACTTTTATTTTTAAGTTCTTTATTGGTGCATTGTAATTATACATGATATTGAGATCTATACTGATCCACTCATATATGCACAGGACATTATTTGGTCTGTTTCCTTTCCCACACCTCCTCTTTCTCCCTGCTCCCCTCCCTACCCCTGATCCCTTTACACTACTCTACTGGCCTCTCTCATAATTTTCACAGAGTTTATTTTTTTCCTTTCTAGCTTCCACATATGAGAGAAAACATGCATTATTTTCTGAATCTGGCTTATCACACTTAGCATGATTTTCTCTAGTTCCATCCATTTTTCTTGAAAAAGACACCATTTTGCTCCTATTTATGGCTGAGGTAAAACTCCATTATGTATAAATACCCCATTTTTCTTTACCCATTTATCTGAGGACCGACACCTAGGTTGGTTCCATAACGTGGCTATTTTGAATTGTGCTGCTATGAAACACAAGTATGAATGTATCAGTATAGTATTCTGACTTTAATTCTTTTGGAAAGATACCAAGAAGTGGTATAGCAGGAGTAGTATGGTTATACAGTGGTTCCATTCCTAGTCTTTTGAGGAAACTCTATTCTGATCAACATAGTGCTTGTACTAACTCACAATCCCATTAACGGCGTATTGGGGCTCCTTTTCCCCTACATCCTCATTAGTTTTTATTATTATTTGTATTATTTTTAATTGGGTACATTGTAATTTTACATCACATTAGGGGTACAGAGTGTTAGAAAAATACATGCACATAACTCTTGTTGCCCTCCCTGCCAGATCCCCTCTCTCTCACCCTTGCCCCACAAGTTTTTGAAATTGGAGTTGGCAATTTTGTAAATGTTCATCTACCCATCTGACAAAGGTCTAATATGTAGAATATATAAAGAGCTCAAAAAGCTTAACATTAAAAAAAAAAAAAAAAACACTAACAACAAATAATCCCAAAATCAGCAAATGCACTGAATTATTTGAATTCTTCATGGTCAACATTATTGTCATTATCTTTTTTTTTGTTTTTAAAATATTACAGTTTCTCTAGACATTAAGGCAAACAATGTCATGCAACTCCCATTTGACCTTTTATTCAATCATCAGGATGCGTAGGTCCAGATGGAGTCTGTACCTACCTGCTCAACCCCATTACTTCTGTCTTGGTTCAGATCCTCTCCAATTCTCCTCTGTACTTTGCAAGTTCCTTCTAATGCATCTTTACAATTATGCATTCTCCCCAGTTGAATACCTCAATTTTTCTCTTAAAAACTCAATTGTGTAATTTTTCTAATTAAAAAATTTCAGCATCTCCCCATTTTCCATTTTATAAATGCTCCTGCCGCCAGGCGAGGCCACCCCAGGTCTATCAGTCTCACCCATAATTATGTTCCGCTTTCATGTCCACAATTAGAAATAACTGAATGACAACTCAGAGTTGCATTTTGATGAGCAGGCTCTGGGGCTAATATTTTAAGCATTATTCCCCTCAATAGCCAATAACTTCTACTCATTTAAAAATATAATACATTTTACATCAGTAGAAAAAATGTTCAATTCAATATGCTCCAAAATTCCAATCAGGACCTAGTAGTTCCCAAGATGTAGACTTTACATTGGGCAACAGTCAGAGGTCCTCCGTGGGGCAGGGCTTGCTCAGCAGGGTGTCAGGAACCACATGGTGTCCCCAATGACGGGGGACACAACTGTTATATATTGGAAAATTTTCAGGGAAGGAAAAAAAAAAACTCTTCTGCCTCCTTTATAACTTTAAAATGTGCACAGGACACTTAGGCAGGTTAAAAAATAATTTAAAAACCTGTCTCTGTTTATCTACAAATTCAAAACAACCTGGTTTTTACCCTGCCCTTTTCAGAAATATGGCTTAAGTATAAACAGGGGGAAGATTATGTTCCAATCTGCTTTGAAATTAGCCATTAACTTTTCATCATTTTGTCAAGTCCCATCATGGAGGAAACATTAGCCATGGTACTTACTCTACCAGGCCAGCACACCTGAATTACTCGGAGTTCTCGGTCATTTTATTCACAGGGAGCCCAAGATGTTGAGGGGCCTTTCCCTGCCCCTTCTGATGAAACCACACCAGATGTTTATAAAGTAAAATACTTTTCCAAAATACTCCTTGTATTTTTTTTCCAGATAGCTTGTAATAGAGTACCAAATAAGATCTTTTTTTAAAAAATAAGTGCTTCTTACAGGAAAATGTGATTTTGCCAAAAAAAAATTAGGGACTTTAGATAATGGAGGTGAAACCACAATGGAGCAAGGGAGGTAATCTAGGAGAGGGTGGGGGGATTAATAAAGGAAATACTTCCATGGAAGTTATATATGCATGTGAGAAAACCAATGCCAACCTTAATATCCTATATGGGGAAGGGGTGAGTGGGGAGAAAGGTAGGGGAAAGCCCACCAAGTGCTGTGAGCAGGTATGTCCCTACATTATGATATGAGATTTCAATGTACCAATTAAAGTATATATATATAAACATATATAAACATAGAATTCTTAAAGATGAAACAAAGAAAGATGTGTTCATCCAGGCATGGAAGTTTAAAAGGGGGAGAATTAGGAGAGATATAGGCAAAAGGCAGTAAGAATACAGGAAGACAGGAAGAGAAAGTCCTGCTAACTTCTCCATCCCCTCCTTCCAAGGCTCAGCGTTGGCAGGTGTGCACTGACATGGCTGTCCCCAGCTTCTAAATGATTGACCTCCTTCCATATCTGTTAGTAATCTATTCTTTCTAGAAATATCAACCTGCCAAGTCTCCGGGACTTTCCATCTCATTGTTCTAGATTTTTCAGTTCTCTCCCAGGACTTGAAGCTGATGTTGCAACTTTAAGACCTGCTCCTTGGCATGGCAGGGGCTGGAGACCCTGCCCCAGCACTGCTGACTTGGAGTCTGCATGGTGCCACTTATCAAATAGCCTCATAACCTTGACACATGGTGGATTTCTAACTCAGAGAGTAAGTCTCGCTGCAGAATAGGATTTCCCCTCAGATGAGCACAGCGTGGCTCTCTCCTTGGTCAGAAGTGGAAATGTCATGCCTCACTCCACAGTACAAGATATACCCCCTACCCCCACCCTCGGGCCCTGTTCTGCTTTAGTTAATGAGGACAAGAACACCCTACAGCCTCAGAGAAGCAGTATTTGTCTGGAACATCCTGTCCCAGTGTTAAGACCAGGAGGGCACAGAAGAAGTGTGGGTGGTTTGGAGTCCAGTGACATCAAAGCCACAGGGCCTTTTGACTAAGAGGTTGCTATAGGATTGGGTTAGTGCAGAGAATCCCCTTGGCACTGTGTGTATATGTTGCAATCCAGCAGAAAATACATTTTTACCTTGACGCAGGTGAGAAAGCGTTGACATTTCTACAATCATATCAGCGGTGGAGGCAATAAACATATAAATAACCAAAGTCTTAGTGGGTCTAAGAAACTTTGGCATGACTTGAAGAGACATTTTTTCATTATTCTAAGAGAATTTTGTATTATTTAAAAATTAGTTACTTACTCCTCACTTGCAGGAACCTCATTTAGAACCAATTCAGTCCTGCTGTCATCTTTAGGATATCATTTGCATGGCTTCTATGTGCTTTAAGGGGGGCATAAGGTAAAGATGACTGGCTTTTGTTAATCTCCTTGAGGAGGATTCATTATGCTACATGAAGGAAATCAGGAATGGAAGACCATACAGGTATAGCTCCACCTACATGAAGTGCTCATAACAGGCACATTTATAGATGCAAAAGTAGATTAATGTTTGACTAGGAGTGGAGAGTTGAAGCTAATGGGAAGTGACCATTAATGAATTAGGCATTTTGGGGGAAATGATAGAATTTTTTTTTGTAAACTTGATTATTGTGAAGGTCGTGAATTTTAGGAACATGCTAAATATTGTTGACTTGCTCATGTTAAATAGGTGACTCCTGTCAGGCGTGGTGGCTCATACCTATATTCTCAGCAACTCAGGAAGCTCAGGCAGGAGGATTAAAAATTAAAGGTCAGATTTGGCATTTTATAGTGACTGTCTCAAAATAATAAAAGGAGCTGGGAATGTAGGTCAATGGTAAAGTGTTTTTCCTAGAATGTTGTGGGGTCTCTCCACAGTACTGGAAATGAAAGATGAATTATATGGCCTATAAATTATACCTCAATAACACTATTAGAGACAAAGAAGTGACCATATACTCATGGAGAAAAAAACCCAACAATATTATTGAAAAAATGCACAGTAGACAAAATAAAAAGAGATTGCAGGGAGTTTAAACACTGGAATTATTAGGTCATTGTTTTTACTTTTAAATGAATGGATAATTTATCAACTACTCTAAATATATTTAAGGAACAGATGATAAGATTAATAATTTTGGTGGAAAAATATAAATAATGTATAAAAGCAGAAGGATTAAAAATGTAAAATTAAAATTAAGAACTCATTGGATGAATTTAATAGCAGATTGGGCACAGCTGAATAAAGTAGCACTGAAGTAGATTATAGTTTATTAAAAATTTTGAACTTATCATTGAGAGTCAAATTAATATTTGATTAGGGATGGTGGTGCACACCTATAATCCCAGTACTTGGGAGGCTAAGACAGGAGGATCGCAGGTTTAAGGACGGTTTCAGCAAATAGTGAGACTCTCATCAATCTAGCGAGACCCTGTTTCAAAAGAAAAATAAAATAGGGCTGGGGTATAGCTTGGAGGTAGAAGGTAGACTGCCTTTGGGTTCAACCCCCACTGCCACAAAAAAATTAATTGAGATACAACTGATGATGATATTAGTTATTAATTAATGGGGTACAGTGAAAAAGCCTAACTTGCATATATTTGGAATCCAAGAAGGATTGTGGAATAATGGGCAAGAGTCAATATTGGAAATAACAGTGGCTAGGGCTTTGATAAAACTGAGGGAATTTATAAGGTCATATATTAAATAAGCTATGTGAAAAATAAATAAAATTGACGTACAGAAATAAACCACATATAGATACATCATAGTTTCCCTGTTGAAAACAGAGGACAGAGAAAACCTTTAAGCAGTTAAGAGAAAATGAGAACCACTTTCAAAGCAGCAACTAGCCTGGCTGCTAACCTATTGACAGGAAAGTGAAAATGACAACCACAGAAAACCTTGAAAGTGAAAAATCACAAAATAATCAAATGAAATCTTGAAAGTAGTAAAAGTTTCTGCAAATCTGGAGTTTGACATCAAGCAAATAATCTTATAGAAATGAAGTAAAGACATTTCCAGGGAAACATTAGCCAAGGAAATATGCACCTGAACCAAAATATTTTTGCCTGAGTAAAGAGAGGGGCTTTGACATGCAGCAAAGTACAATTGGGTAAATGTACTGGGAGATAAAATATTGACCTATAAGTCAATAATAATAGGCTATGGAAATTTAAGTGCACATAGAATTAAAATGCTTGCCAACAATACCATAAAAAGCAAACAAGAATCAATGAGGCTAAAGTGTTCCACAGTCTTTTTATTATCTGAAAATAATGAAAGCATGCTAAGTATCACCAGTTCTTGATAAGCCATTAAGGGTTGTCATAATTCATAAGATAACTTCTAAAATAACTAAAGCTACTGAATAACCACCAAGACAATACAACAGGTAAACATATCAATGAGATATAATCTATTTAAAATAATGTAAGGAGATAATAAAGGGAGAGGTGAAGAAAAATTGGGCTAATTAAAAAGTCAATAGTTAATTGACAGATTTAAATAAAAACACACTAGTTATGAAAGACTAATATCTGTCAATAAAAGAGAGCAATTATCAGATTAGACTTTTGGAAACCTACAAATCAATGTAAAAAGCATATCTAAGACATAAAAATACAGGAAGGTGCGAGTCAAGTAGAGTAAAAAATAAATCCTGCCATTATTAATCAAAGTGAAGTGCGTGTATTGGCAATAGCCTCAGACTATGTAGATTTTAAGATAAATGAAACTATAAAACATTGAAGAAATAAATCAAAGAAGACCTTGGAAGATGCTAAGCTCCATGCTCTTGGATAGGCAGAATAAATATCATCAAAATGGCTATTTTTGCAAACGTGATCTACAGATTCAATGTGATACCCTTTAAATTACCAAAGGCATTCCTCATAGACATAGAAAAATCACTCTGCAACTTAGTGAGACCCTGTTTCAAAATAAAGAACAAAAAATAGGGCTGGGGGTATAGCTTGGAGGTAGAATGTCCCTGAGTTCAATACCCAGTACTGAAAAAAAAATTCATTTGGAACAACAAAAAGTCCAGAATAGCCAAGGTAGTTCTTAGCCACAAGAACTACGCAGCAGGCATTACAATACCTGACTTCAAACTCTACTACAAAACCATAGTAATAAAAACAGCATGATACTGGCACAAAAATAGACACATAGATCAGTGGAGCAGAATAGAAGACTCAGAAACAAATCCACACACTTACAGCCAATTGATTTTTGACAAAGGGGCCAAAAACATAAACTGGAAGAAAGATACCCTCTTCAACAAGTGGTGTTGGCAAAACTGGTTAACCAAATGCAGAAAAATGAAAATAAACCCCACTTTCTCACCCTACACAAGATGGACCAATTCAAGATGGACCAAAGACCTGGAAATCAGACCATAGACCTTGCAGCTGCTTGAAGAGAGCATAGGCCCAACACTTCAACACATAGGCACAGGTAAAAACTTTCACAATAAGACCCCAAAGGCACAAGAAATTCAAAGGAAGATCAATACATGGGATTGCATTAAACTGAAGAGCATCTGTGCAGCAAAGGAAACTATCAAGAACCTCAACAGAGATCAGACAGAATGGGAGATTTTTGCCAACTATTCCTCTGATAGAGGACTAATATCTAGAATATATAGAGAACATAAGAAACTCACCAATCAAAGAACGGGCAAGTTAACTAAATAGACACTTCACAAATGAAGAAATACAAATGGCCAATGAACGTATGAAAAAATGTTCAACATCATTAGCAATCAGAGGGATGAAAATCAAAACTACCCTGAGATTTCACCTAACTCCAATTAGAATGACAATCATTAAAAACACAAACAACAGCTGAGCATGGTGGGCACACTTGTAATCCCAGTACTTGGGAGGTTGAGACCGGAGGATTGGGGTTCATAGCCAGCCTCAGCTACTTAGTGAGGCTCTCTGCAACTGAGTGAGACCCTGTTTCAAAAAGTAAAGAATAAAAAACAGGACTGGGGCTGTAGCTCGGAGATAGAATGCCCTCGGGTTCAAGCCCCAGTACTCCCCCCCCCCAAAAAAAAAAAACCCCAGCAAATGCTGATGAAGGTGTAGAGAAGTAGGAACTCTAATACATTGTTGGTAGAATTGCAAATTAGTGCAACCACTTCAGAAAACAGTATAGCGGATCTTCAGATGAATGAGAATGAATGTATCATATGATCCAGCAATATCACTTCTGGTTATCTACCCAAAAGAATGGAAACCAAACTACCAGAAGAATGAATGTGTATCTATGTCTATCACAACACAATTCACAATTGCCAAATTATGGAATCAGTCAAAATGTCCATCAGCAGATGAATGGATTACAAAACTATGGGATATGTACACAATGGAATTTTACTCAGCCATAAAGATGAACAAAATCATGTCATTTGCAGGGAAATGGATGCAACTGGAAAACATTATGTTAAGTGAGATTAGTCAGTCACAAAAAGTAAAAAATTAGATGTTCTCCCTAATATGTGGAAGCTAGGGAGAAAGTGGGTCATAGGAGGGGGCTCTAGATGAAGAAGGAGAAACATTAGATGAGCAAAGAAGGTGACTTAACTGAAGGTGATGGGAGGAGGGGAGAGGGAGACACTCTAATGCACATGATGTACATTCACAAACATACCAAAGTCAATCATTTAGCTGAACAGGAGGGAGGGGGAAGGGAATGGGGTGGGAACTGGCGAAGGCTTAAATGAGTGCTGTGTGCATGTATGCCTCTACCAGTTTCTACCACATGAAGATGTATGATTACAATGCACCAATAAGAGAGAGGAGAGAGGAGAGAGGAAAGAGGAAAGAGGAGAGAGAAATGAACATTTAATAGTGGAAAAATTTCCATTTGGAAGAGTTGTAATAATTCTAAATATGCATAAACCTGATAATACAGCTTTACGATCTGTAAAGCCTCAATTTATAGAACCAAGTAGAGAAATCCTCAACAATTTTTGAAGATTTTAATATACTTCTTTGAATAAATAGACACACAAAAAATTACTATATACTAAGAGGATTTCAACAGTACAATTGGAGAAGTTAATCTAACCTCTCAAGAATTTATGACAATAACAATAAATTCTTTCACAAGTTTAATAGGAAAAATCAATTGTTCTCAAGTCATTGTGGGCAGCATTAGCATGCCACCAGACCCAGACAAAGCATCCCATGAAGAGGAATTTCCCTAAAGAGCTTAACAAAGTATTAGCTATTCAATTATAGCAACATATAAAAATGATAATATGTCATGACCAATTAAAGTTCATCCCAGGAAATGATATCAATTTGAAGAGTAATGGGTACAAATACTTTATTAATAGAGAAAGAAAAAATAAACACTAAGGTCACTTTAGTAGATGAGGAAAGGCATTTGACAGAATTCAACATCAATTCGTTATACAACCGGCAAGAAAATTTGGAATAGAAAGTATTTATTCAACTTGATAAAGGACATTGACCAAATCCCTACAGCTAGCATTGTACTTAGTGGTGAAAGACTAATAAGCTTTTCTCTAAGATCACGAACAAAGGAAAGATGTCTCTTGCCACTCTAATTTAGCATTGTGCTGGATAGTCTAGCAAGTTCATTCAGACAAAGAAAAGAAATAAAAAATAGGCAGCTTATATAAGAAAGAAAATACAAGTCTATATGTAGAAAACACTAGTGCATATACAAAACTACTCCCTAAATCAACTTAGCAATGTCATAAGTACATGGTCAGTAAAAAGAAATTAGCTGTATTTCTATATTAGCAATTAAAATAAAATTTAAAGTGGAATCTCCCATATACTTGCAAAAAATATGAAATAATTAGGGAAAACATTAACAAAATGTTTGCTGAAAGACATGTCCACTAAGCATTAGCCAGAACAATTAAAGATGATCTAACTTAATGGAGAGATGTAACAATTAAAATGGGCCAAAATTCTTATTGCTTTTAAGTTCCCAATTTTCTACAAATTGCCCTATGAATTTAATGTCATCCCAAACAAAAACCCTGCAGGCATTTTTGTAGATATTGGAAAGCTTAAAGTTATATGAAAATGTAATGGACCTGAAATGGCAAAAACAATTTTGAAAAAAAAAAGAAAAAGACGAAAGTTGGATTTTATGACTCCTGTCATGAACAGCGATGAAGACAGTGTTGGAATGGGGTAAGAGCAGTAAAGCAGACAAGTGCAACGTAACAGAACCTAGAACTATATTCACACACATTTATTTTTCAACAGAATGGACCAAGAGAAATCAATGATAGAATGAATAGTCTTTTTTAAAAAAATGAACTGTAGTTCTTGTTTCACACCACATACAACATTTCACTAGATCTGTAGGTTTTCATATAAAGGCTAAGCTTTACGTCTCCAAGAAGAAAGCTCAGGGTAAAATATTTACTGCCTTGACATAGGATGAAATTACTTACTAGCTTTGCTGGTTCCTGGGCATGGTACATGACTGGATGGGTGACCTGTTTAATGATGCACCCTTCTCAGCTGCCTCCCTTTCTCTGCCTCCCCCCTCCTGCCTCTAACAATGATACCATACTAGTGTTTCGTTCACGCTATAAATTCTATTTTCACGTGTCTCTGGATTTGCTCCTGGATGGACATAAACTAAGGCATCAGTTTACACCAAGGTGATCTATATATTGTGTTATTTAAACCAAAAGGCCATGCTGTGTGTGTGTGTGTGCATGTGTGCGTGTGTGTGTGTGTGTGTGTGTGTGTGTGTGTGCACAAGACACCCTGCACTTTGAGGCAAGTACTGAAGCAGAGCGAGTTTTTAAAGGAGATGTGAGAAAAGCCTTTGAGGAGTGTGAGTGAGGAGGGGGTTCAGGTAGGAGCAAGCGATTTCAGATGCAGAGTCAAGCACAGTTCTTTTGGAAGGAGCCTCAGCTCAGTGCAGCAGGGTGAGTTATAGACAGCATGGACTGCACTCCCAGCGATGGACACAGCTGAGTTGCGATGCTCTTGCATGGGTCAGTACACAGCAAGGGTGGCCCGTGGGGGACGCACGCTCTGTCTCTCTGCATCTCACATAAGCAGGCAGCGTGCAGGCCTGGCCGCCCTGCTAGAGGGTTCAGTCAGACCAAGTTGTGCCTGGAGGACACAAAGGAGCAGGGGAGCCCCAACTGGATGTGCTGCATTTAGAGGAACAGTGAGAGGGGACAGATGCATTCTCCCCGGGAGCTGTCACAGACCGAAGTCTCAGTGCGGATACCAGGAAACCCTCACATCACAGAAATGCTCCCTAGTTACCAGCAGAAGGTGCATGGCCGTCAGGAGGGACTTGTAATGGAGGATGTTTCCAAAACACCATCTACTAAAACTGCCGTAAAGCACCACTGACAGATCCTTCTCCCTGGAGCTTCCCTGCCTGGTGCATCAGAAGGTGCCTTGAGCCACAGGATGGCCACTCTATCCAGAGCCTGCTGTCTGAGGTATCAGAATCCACTCTGAGTGGCTTTTGGGTAAAGCCGTGACTTAGTATTTCTAGCTCTGAACCATGACCACATCATGTAACCAAACTAAGCCTTAATTTATTTTTAGGATAAAAGAACAATACAAGTATATCTCACTTAATTATACCTCATTTGATTGCATTTCACCAGTACTGAGTTGTTTTATTTTCAGATTGAAAGTGTGTGGCAAGGCTGCATTGGGCATGTCTGTAAGCAGCATTTTTCTTCTTTTTTTATACATCATATTGAGGTATGAAGTGAAAGAATCCAACCCCTCTTCCTTCCCCTACTTATACGTCTTTGAGATTGGAATCTCTGAATTTTTGTATGCATACACAGCATTATTTCCACTGTTATACCCTTTACTGTTACCCTTTTTCTAACAGCATGTGCACACAAAGTGTCTTTCTGTTACCTTTTGGCAGTTCCAACAATATTTCAAACATTTTCATCATTATTATATCTGTTATGGTGCCCTGTGACCTGTGACCTTTGATGTTACTGTTGTAATCGTTTCAGGACACCACGAACCTCTCCAGACTAGGACAGTAACTTTGAATGATAAATATATGTGTTTTCACTCCACCACTGACTGGTTGTGTGTTCCCTCTCTCTTTCCCTCTGCTGGGTTCTCCATTTTCAGAGACACACTGATATTGAAATTGGGCAAATTAATAATCCTACATGGGCTACTATTTTTTCAAGTGCAAGAAAGGGTCACACACCTCTCATTTTACCTCGAAAGTTAGAAATGCTTAAGCAGAGTGATGAATGCTTGTGAAAAACAAGATAGACTGAAGTCGCAGCTTCTGGAACCAACCAGTCAGCCAAGTTGGGAATGCAAAAGCGAAGTTCTTGAAGGAAATTAGAAGTGTTACTGCAAATGAACACACAAGTGATACAGATGTGAAGCAGCTTTAAACTAATATGGAAAAGATTTAGTCGTGTGGCTAGAAGACCCAACCAATCACATCCTTCTCTTAAGCTAAATACTAATAATGCAGGGCAGACTGAAAGACACTAGGAAGTTTCAGCGTGAAGCTAGCAGAGGTTGGTTCATGAGGCTTAAGGACAGAAACCATCTCTGTAATGTAAAAGTACAAGCTGAAGGGAAAAGTGCCAATGTAGCAACTGCTAAGTATTATCCAGTAGATCTAGCTAATATAACTGTGAAGGTGCATGTACCAAACCACAAATGGTCAATGGAGATAGAAGAGCCTTCTACTGAAAGAAGATGCCATCTAGGACTTTCGAAGATGGAGAGAGAAAGTCAATGCCTGGCTTCAAACCTCAAAAAACAGGATGACTCTCTGGTTGGAGGCTCATCAGTTGGTGACCGTAAGTTCAGGACAATGCTCATTTACCATTCAAAAGTTCTAGAGGCCTAGCTGGGCATGGTGGCACACGCTTGTAATCCCAGCATTTGGGAGGCTGAGACCGGAGGATCCGGGTTTGAGGCCAGCCTTAGCTACCTAGTGAGGCACTCCGCAACTTAGTGAGACCCGGTTTCAAAATAAAGAATAAAAAATAGGGCTGGGGGTATAGCTCGGAGGTAGAATGCCCCTGAGTTCAATCCCCAGTACCGCAAAAAAAAAAAAAAAAAAAAGTTCTAGAGGCCTTAATAATCATATTAGATCTATTCGGCCTGAGCTCTATAAAAGCAGCAACTAAGCCTGGATGTTAGTGGATCTGTTTACAACATGATTTACTGAACATTTCAAGCCCCCTGTTGAGACCTACTGCTCAGAACAAGAGATTCCTTTTAACATATCACTACTCATGGACAATACACCTGAACACCCAAGAGCCCTGATAAAAATGGACAACGCAGTTCATCTTGTTTTTAGATCTGCAAACACAACATCCATTTCACAACTTATGGGTTAAGAAATAATTCCTACTGTCAAGTTTTTATTATTTTAGAAGTTTGTTTCCTGAGACTATCGTAGTTGCTATAGATGGTGATTCCTCTGTTGGGTCTGGGAAATGTAAATGGAAAACTTTATGAGAAGAATTTGTCATTTTAGACAGCATCAAGAACATTCCACATGCTGGGGAGGAGGTCAAAGTATCCACATTCACTGGAGTTCAGAAGAAGTTGGTTTCAGCACTCATGGGTGATGTCAAGAGGTTTGAGACTTTTACAGGGAGAGTGATTGTGGATGTGGGGGAAATAGCAAGAAAGCTAGAATTAGAAGCAGACCTTGAAGATGTGACTAAACCACTGCCATCTCAGGATGAGATTCTAAGGAATGAGGAGATGCAGAGATGCTTCTAATGGAAGAGCAAAGAAAGTGGCTTCTTGAGATGGAATCTACTCCATAGACTCTGTTGAAATGATAACAAAAGATGTAGAATATTATTATAAAAACTTAGCTGATAAAGCAGAGGCAAGGGTGGAAAGGACTTCCTACAACTTTGCAATAAGTTCTAGTGTAGGTAAAATGCTACCAAACAGCCCTGGATGTGCAGAAATCTTTCACGAAAGGAGGAATCAGTCAGCATGGAAAGCTTCACTCTTGTTTCATTTTTAAATGTGAAATGACTTTATTAAATGTTTAATGTTTCTCATTCTAGAATGCTCCTTTTATCTTAATTTTATTCTTGCTATTTCTAAACATGTCCTTTCTGTTTTTATACTTTTACTGGTGCATTGCAACTATACATCACAGTGAGGTCTACAGTGATAAGAATATATATACATACAACACTTGGAACATTTCCTTCCAGATGGCAACCCCTTCCCTATACTTGTCTTTGAGATTGGCACTGGTAATTTAATACACATACAAAGCATTATTTCAGTGTTACCTTCTTTAAGTCTCTACCCACCTTCTCTCTCCTCTAACCCACTTCGTCATTCTATTGGAGTCTCTTCTATTTGAGGTTACCCTTATTTCCCAATTTCTATCTAGATTCCACATATGAGAGAAAACATACAGTTATTTATTCCCTTTCTGTGACTGGCTGATCTCACTTAGCATAATAGTCTCAAGATCTATCCATTTTTCTGCAGATGCCATAATTTTGTTCTTCTTTATGGCTGAGTAAAATTCCATTGTGTATATATATACCACAGTTTTGTGATCCTTTCATCTCTTGATGGACACCTAGGCTGGTTCCATAATTGGATTATTGTAAATTGTGCTGCTGTAAACATGGATATGCATATGTCATTATAATGTTCTGACTTCAATTCCTTTGGAAAGATGAACAGGAGGGGAATCATTGGGTCCCCTCCAATGGTTCCATTCTCAATCTTCTGAGAGAACTCCATGCTGATCTCCATAGCAGCTGTATTAAATTACAGACCAACCAACTGAGTCCCTTTTCCCCACATCCTTACCAGCATTTATCATTGTTTTTGTTCTTGTTAATTGCCATTCTAACTGGAGTTAAATGAAATCTTAGTGTAGTTTTTATTTGCATTTCCCTGATTGTTAATAATGTTGAACTTTTTTCACATATTTATTCACAATTTATATTTCTTCTTTTGAGAAGTGTCTGCTCAGTTTAATTGCCTATTTTTATTTTTTTACATGTTAAGTTTTTCAAGTTCTTTGTATATTCTAGATATTAGTCCTAAATCAGAGGAGTAGCTGGCAAAGATCTTGCTCTATATTGTAGCCTCTCTCTTTAGACTCATGATGGTTTCTTTTGATTTTTAGTTTAATATTATCCCTTTATTAATTCTTGGTTTTATTTCCTGAGCTTTTGGGATTTTGTTGAGGAAGTTTCTACCAGTATCTACATTTTGGAGTATTAGTCCTATACTCTCCTGAGTGATTGCAAAATTTCTGTTCTAATTTCTAGACTTTGATCCATTTTGAGTTGATACTTGTGCTGGTTTAATTCTATTCTTCTGGATAACCAGATTCTCCAACATTTGTTGAAAAGGCTGCCTTTTCTCCTATGTATGCTTTGGCACCTTTGTCAAAATAAACTGGCTGTAAATATGAGGATTTGTTTCTGAGTCATCTATTTTGTTCCATTGACCTATGTGTCTGTTTTGGTGCCAATACAATGCCATTTTTATTACTAGTGCTCTGTAGTATAGCTTGAAATCTGATATCTACAGATTCAATGCAATCTGTATTAAAATTCCTATGATTGTGAATTTAATGTGTAAGGCAACCATATCTCACCATAATGCAAAGCGATCTCATCTTTGTCAGCTGACTGTGTAGAACTACTGGTTATTCACTCAGTCTTCCCCCAAAAGTGCTATTTAAAAAGATATTTAAGTAAGGTATAAGAGAGGAAAAAATTTACTTTTATTTTGATACAAATTTTAAGTCAGCTTAGTTGAAAAAAAATTTTCGGATTTCACAGCTAAGGTTCATATGGTTGTAATTAAAACTTTGCCTCCATTCCATATCTCTTTGGAATCCAAATGTACAGTATGGGATGCATTTTTTTTTTACTTTAAATTTTCTGAAGGGGGATTGTGAGTTGAAAATGAAATGAAAGCATGAACACCTTCTGCAACATATGAACATTTATAAAGACAGCAAAGACTAAAAACTGAAACCTAGCTGGGTGCATTGACACACACCTGTAATCCCAGTACCTGGGAGGTGGAGACAGTAGGATCACAGGTTCAAGGCCAGCACATAGTCTTTAGCAAGGCCCTGCTTCATGGAGGAGAAACCTCAGTAGAGCCAGAGAAGTGGTCTAAGGGAAGGGGAGGGGAAAGACTGAGGTTCATTAATGGAAATACTACCATTGACTATGTGTACATATGTGAAAATACCAATGTCAATCTCAGTACTCTGTATGGGAAGGGGGGAGATGGGGGGGGGACAAGTGCTACCTGCATGTATGTCATTGTCAACTTGATTTACATTATGATGAGAAACTATAATGCACCATTAAAAAAATAAAAAAGGGCTGGGTATATAATAGTGGTAGAATGCCCCTGGATTCAATCCCCAATGCCACAAAAAATAACAAAGCAAACAAAACCCTAAAACCTGATTTGATCCAGAGTCGCCTCAGTGGACACCCTGAAGAAAGCCCTTTGTGCTCATTGGCTACTGCTGCCATAATAGAGTTCCACAGACTGGGGAGCCTGGACAACAGACATTTATTTCCTTGAAGCTCTGAAGCCCAAAATCAGGAGGTTAAGGTGCCGGTAGGAGTGGGGTCTTCTGAGGCCTCCCCTTGACTTGGGGATGGCCTCATGAGGACTTCCTTCTGTGAGCATTTGTGTTCTGAGAATTAGAGTCAACTTTCATGACCTCATTCAACCTAAATTATGTCTTTAGATAGGCCCTACCTCCAAATACAGCCACACTCTGAAGCTCTGGGGTGGAGGACTCATGGAGAAGGCACTCTGGCCTACAGAAGGCACCCCATTCTCCGCAGCGAGCAGAGAGGCCTCTCGGCTTTGGTGTTCCACAGCTCTGATGTGCTTCGATGAACTGACCCACCGGCTTCCGTGTAGTTTACCACTTGGCAGGGAAAGGTTGCATTTATGAGATAGTGACCTCCTTTATTTCTCTGAAATATAAAGCATTGTTGGGGGTCTTTAGCCTCGCCATTTTAAGTTTTCTGTACAAATGGGCTCATGTTGCAGAGAGGCTGAAAAAGTGGTTTTGGAAGAGGTAGAAAGACAGAAGCCAGTGCCGAATACATAAAAGAGCCAACTCTAGTTGCTTCCAAAGCGTATCTGGAGTAAGGGAACTCCCTGTATGTCCTGACTTCCAGGATGTCGTGTGTGCGTGCGTGCATGCGTGCGTGCTTCCTTTCCTTAGTGAATTCCCTTTCCCAGTGACCATGGCGTGTACATTCATGTGCGTGATAAAGCTGGTGTGTGCACAAGACTGCTCCATCGCCCGCGGGGTCCGTCTTTCAACCCCCACCTCCTCTGCACGCCCCACCTGCGGCCACCTTTCTGAGGCTGTGCTTATGAAAAGCGTCTTTTTGCAGACTTGGGGAGAGGCTGGCCCCAGCACCCTTCCTCCAGCTTCAGCTGGGCGCTGTCTCACGCCTCAGAGCACAGCCACTGCTTCTTTCCCAGGGCGCTCTGCATCATGGGGAAAACCAACCGGGAGTGAGATTTCTGGGCCTGATTTTGCTTTTGTGGGTCTTCCCTTTGGTAAAAAAAAACAACAAAAAAAAAAAACAAAAAACTTCTCCTAGTATATTCCCAGCTGCTACTTTTTAAAAAAAAAACCGTGCCTATGGAAAAGTAACTTAATTGGGGAGGGGTTAATGAGAAATATGTGCATGGATGTCTTTACCTGTACTAGCTTGTACCCAACAAAAATGTGTGATTAACCCTGTTGTACCCAAGAAATGTATAAAAATCCATGCTAAAAAATAAATTAATTAATTAAAAAAATAAAGTGCTGAGGGGTCAGGCATGGTGGCACACACTTGTAATCCCAGCATTTGGGAGGCTGAGACCGGAGGATCCAGGTTTGAGGCCAGCCTCAGGTACCTAGTGAAGCGCTCCTCAACTTAGTGAGACCCTGTTTCAAAATAAAGAATAAAAAATAGGGCTGGGGGTGTAAAAAAAAAAAAAGAAAACCCTCAACAATGGACTGCAGATAAGACTGATAACCCTTCTTCTGACTTTTGTGTCATGGTTCAGGTGGTACCTCAAATAATTTATCATGAGTCCTCTGAACAGCAGGTTCAGAGGCTTAGGGGGATGGAGCAGACTTCCGGGAGTGTATGCCTGGTCCATTTAAAATTTTTTTTATTACAAAAACTCTGACATCCAAAGGCAGGACCCTGTGAAATGTATACTATACTTCCAGTTGATCCAAACACCAATGGGCTGGAAGATAATCCATCAAATCCCAACCATGTATCTCCAGTATAGTGGTTGTCCCATTGAGTCCAGAGAGCGACGGGATAAGGGGCTCAACTCCCCACAAACTGAAAGGAAGTCTGAATCAGGTGGGAGTTCTAGACAGCAAAAGAGCATCAACAAAACAGTCAAACTGAGGACATGTTATTTTCTTCAATACATAACAACTCATATCCTGACCACAAGATAGCCTAGAGGAGGACAAAGAGGACACTGAAATAATTCAGATATGCCACATCTTAAAAGTGGAAGTGAGGGCTGAGTTGAAACCTCTGAGTGTGAGAAGTAGATGCTTAGAGACTAATTCATAACCCATTCCCAGTCTCACTATAAAAAGAAAAATACTATACAGAACACACTAGTAAAAAGAGAAAGTGGGACCTACAGAAACACCACTGCAAAACTAAGAACCATGAACATATGGGAACAATCCCACAAAAAAAAAGAAAAGTAACTTAAGAAATGGCTCACACTGTGCTCTCTGGTTGGCCTTCAGAGTTGATGCGAGGACAGTAATCCTTCTTTAGCTAGGAATTTGTTTTCTACAGTTTCAGTTACCAGTAATCAACCTTAGCCCAAAAACATTAAATGTAAAATCCCAGAAATCAACAATTTGTTCATTTTAAGTTGTAAGTCACTCTGAGCAGCATGGTGAAATCTTGCACCGTCCCACCAGGGACGAATCTTCCCTTTGTCCATCATATCCACACTGTATACTTTACCCTCCCACTACTCGCCAAGTGGTCTTCTTGGCTATCACACCTACTGTCTCAGTATCTAAGTACTTGTGTTCAAGTAGCTCTTATTTTACTAAAGAGTGGCCTCAAAAGTAGTGATGCTGGTGATTCAGATATGGCACAGAGAAGTCATAAAGTGCACCCTTCACGTGAAAAGGTGAAAGTGTATCTTAGCCATGTACATATAAGAAAAAAATACTAATTATAGTTTGGTATTATCTGTGGTTTCAGCCATCCACCAGGGTCTTAGAATGAATACCCTGTGAATAAGAAAGGGCTACTGTCATCTCAGAGTAGCAAATCCTATTAAAGTGTGCTTAATCCAGTGGCTTCCAAGCTTGGTCACGAACATTTCTTTAAAAAAAAATACTCCATTTCTGAGTGTCATGGAGACCACTGATGTGGACTGGGGGAATATGGCTGTCTCTTCCCAGGAAGTCACAGGCAATGGGTAGAAGACCTAAGGGGGGAAGAGACGCAATGGTGGTCTTAGTTAGCCTGAGCTCTCCCCGAATTTCACCTGCTCTCTTGGGAAACCCACAAAATGTCCAGGTCAGTTTTGGTTCTCATCAAAATGAATGAATCTGAAAAAGAGCTTTTAAGGAAACTGTCCTGCAATGCCAGGAGAGAAGAGATGTTTATCACCATTCTCATTCTGGCAGGGTACACTGTGAATACCTGACAGCTTTGTGGTCAGGAGTTCAGGGATGTGGAATAGTGAGGAGTCTTTCTAGGGCTGCTCTCCATGCAAAGCATGAAGAAGCAAAGCCATCTATCTCCTAAGCTGCCCGGGGCTTTACTTAATAAATCTAGAGCACAGCAGTGAAGTGCCTGCCATACGGCTTGCAGGGATCAATAACCTCACTTGATAAACTTAGGATGACATGATATATTCCCCACAAGAGATTCAGTCCTACCATGGGTCCAGGAAATTGACATTTTACAAATGCTCTAAACTATTCCATTCCTTTGAGAAAGAAAATTGCAGCTGTATTTCAGAAGCCATGTAAAATGGATACTTGAAATAAATGCTCAAAACAAATGAGAAGCTGTAATTTCGAAAAACAAAGACACAACCATAAAACTCCTGATCTTTCTCTCTCAGGCTTCCAAGGCAGGTTGTTGGGGGAAGGATGATGACATGTTTTAAACTAAAACAGGGGGTACAAATGTAGCTCCTTGTAACACATGGCAAAGTGGAAGCTATATTCCTTTACACAGGGAAAGGATGATCTGATTTCATGCCCCTACTCTGCTAAAATCCATAGTTTACCCCATGATAACACTAAGTTATCACTTAAATGAGCACAGTGGCAAAGGCCTATAATCCTAGTACTTGAGAGGCTGAGACAGGAGAATGAGGGATTCAAGGCCAGCCTCAGCAACTTAGTGAGATCTTGTTTCAAAATAAAAATAAAATTGGGCTGGGGGTATAGCTTGGAGGTAGAATGCCCTTAGGTTAACTTCCCAGTGCCCCCCCCAATTGTCATTTAATATCTGTTTTATGATATTAAATTGATTCAGTAATTGAATCAGGTGATCATAGTCTGGTCTTAATCATGTTCCATTAATATTTTCTTGAAGGAGTAACTCTATGTCCACCCTTGCCTTGGGAAAAATAATGGACCTCTTATCTTAGCATCTTTTACAGTTACTTGAGGAAAATGTATTAAAAACGCCTCTTCCAAGAGGTTGCTATGAGGATCAGGTGGTGATGAATGTTAAGTGTGCTTGATCATGCTCAGCACAGGAAAAGCCCTGTATCAACATGACTTCTTATATGAACACAGATTAGCACGGTTCTGCTGATACCTAGCAAAGAGAGGTGATGGCAACAGATGGGTTCCAGTACTTCCAATGGAACTGAGTGTCTTCCAAGGTAGACGCTGAGCTAGGGATGTGCTCTAGCAAAAAGGAACTGTGAAGCCAGGAGGCAAGGATACTTCACCCCTGTAGCTTGGGAGGTGGAGGAAAAGGGAGACTTACAGAAAAAAACACAGGCACATGCATGTGAATCTGAGATGTCAATAAAAGTGCTTTCTAGATAGAAATCGATTTCTTAAAAATAAAAGATGGTGGTGGCAGTATTTACTTGTTACAATTTCTAACGTCGTAAGGTTTTTCATGGTTGGTTTTTCAGGGACAGCCCAGAGAAATTCTGGAGATTGTTGGGAATGGAAGAAAGGTTGGGCAGAGTTGATGTCATAAAAGGCCTGCAGTTTGAAGCGCTGGTCTACAGATGCCCACGATGGGAACAGGATTATGAAAGAAAAGTGACAGAAAGACAGAAAGAGACAATTTTCCTCACAAAGGTCACAATTTAGCAATGTGCACACAGGTCACAGACATAACAATTTATATACAAGCAGAGTGCTTGTACCTGTCATGTCAGCTAATTCAATGGGGAACATGGAGACATAGGGGTGTCATAAGGTCCCTGGTAATGGATCATAAACATGAAAGACTTGGGAATCAGATGATGTCCCAGGGATGACATAGGTACTGGCCCATCTGACACTCAATGATGAGATTTATCATCTCAAGTGGTAACTCAGCAATCTCCCTGGAAGTAAAAATTGGAAGATCCTAAATCCAGGCTGCAGTCTCAGAGAGAAAACAAACTGGAATGTGATCACAGGTAAGGAGGTTGAAACTGTGTTGTGCACTGTATGCTGTCTTGAGGAAGACCATACTGGAAGGATATGGCCAGTGGAGGGTTTAGAGAAAGTCTCGGCCTACAGTAGGATTCTGCCTTGCCCCTCCAGCGCTGCCCAGTCACTGGGAGGATAAAATAGCATCACTATGAGCAGCCAGCCCTGTAATAATGCCATTTTCAGTGTGGATGCATAAACACATCTTTCTGGTACATAGATTCTAATAGACTGAGGGTGTTTGCTGCAAAGCTGTGTAGGAAATGATTGTGAAGTCCTTTTTGGGTGCAGTGGGGCAGATTATCAACATCAATGTGTGTAAGATGATCTACATTTTAATTTCTTATTTCAAATAGCATACTGTCTAGTGGGAAATGAGAGATATGCATTAGCTGTGAGCCCAATTTAATCATATAATTGAGTGATTTCAATGGTCCTTTTCTCTAACACCATTCACCACCCTTATTTCTCCCTTGTCCAGCTTTACTCGCTAACCACAATGCAATTTTCTTCTCTAGAGGACTGTCAGCTCATCCTCTATAGGGCTTATGCCCTTGGGGCCCTGACTTGGATTGTGATTCATTCCCTATTTATATGAGTGAGTTCCTATTAGCACCGAGATCAGCTGGGAGGGAATGGCGGCAGCTGGGTCTCACCCTGGAGGAAGGCTCTTTCATTAAGACCAGAAGGAGAGAGTTAACAAGTACAAATAAGGCTTTTCCTGTTTACCACCCTCCTCCCCCCGGTGCATTTACATCTTTCTTCTCGGGTTTTATTCTGTGTGCATTGTGAGTGTGCTCTGAGCACTCAGCCTGTAGTCTAGCACTGTAGCTTGGAAGCATTACCTTCCTCCAAGGCCAAGCAGCAGCATCAGAGAGGAGGCTGACATATGGCTCTCCCAGGTAAGGCTGCGAAAATTGCTGAGTAGATTGAACTCAGCACCCCGGCTGAGTGTCATGGTTCTGTAGTTATAGAAAGTTATAATATGCTGAGGACAATTTTTGAGGTACCGGTAGTGAATAAAGATGCTTCTTGACTTATAAGGGAGTTATATCCTGGTAAACCCATTGTAATTTGAAAAGACTAAAGTAAAAAATCCATTGAACACATCCATGCTACCAGACATCGCAGCTTAGCTACACAATATACTGTCTCCATCGACATTCTCGGTACTGTAATCTAAAACAACTGGCCATATAACTTAGAGGAAGGGAAATTCATTTGCTCACAGTTCTGGAGATTTAGAGGTCCAATCCATGTCAGGCCAGGTCTGAAGAGCTACCCTTCCTTAGCAACCAATCTCCACTTCCACCATTGCCACCTTGTTTCCCATGAGGGCTGGGGGACATCCTCAATCCAAACCATCCTATGCACTGCGTAGGGTTGGCAGCATCCTTTGTGACCGTGTGGCTCACTGAGAGCTGTGGTTGGCCACCATTGCCCAACATCACTACAGATTATCATGCTGCGTGACTTCAGAAAGATCCACGTCCTAAACTAAAAGTATGGTTTCTGCTGAATGTGTACCACTTTCACACCATGGTAAAGTTGGAAAAATTGTAAGTGGAAAGCTTCTATGTTGGGGCCATCTGTAGCATTCTGCTTTCTGTGACTCTTTAGCTTCTGGAAATGTTTATCAGGCAGCAGAAGTTGCTTCCAAAGCCCCCTTCCCTCTCCCGCTCCCCAGGCAATCTTCTGCTCTGGGTGACTGTGGTGTGTAGAGATGTATTTTCACACATGTGGGCCCTGAGCGGATGGGGGTGCTACATCACCTTCTGCAGAGACATGGTGCCAGTACCAGAGCTGGAGACGTTTGTGGGATTCCCACAATGACTTTGACTTTGTAGGCAATATGGACCTTATGTGCGATCTTTTAGATAGTAAGCCCAGGACTTCAAAGTTTTATTTGCTTTTCACAAAAAGGCTTAGTAAACATGTGAAATACAAGCCAGCCATGGTGGTGCACATCTGTAATCCCGGTACTTGGGAGGCTGAGACAGGAAGATCGCAGGTTTGAGACCAGCCTCAGCAATTTAGTGAGGCTCTGTTTCAAAATACAAAAAAAAAACCACACACAAAAATCTGATGTGAAACTACAATGCATAAATAAAAAACACTTAAAAAATTAAAATGAGCCGGGCGTGGTGGCGCACGCTTGTAATCCCAGCATTCGGGAGGCTGAGATGGAGGATCCAGGTTCGCGGCCAGCCTCAGCTACCTAGTGAGGCACTCTGTAACTTAGTGAGACTCGGTTTCAAAATAAAGAATAAAAAATAGGGCTGGGGGTATAGCTCGGAGGTAGAATGCCCCTGAG
>PVLC010018398.1:0-32110 GCA_004027655.1 Graphiurus murinus | reverse complement strand
TCCGCCTCCACTGCCACCAAGCAGCCCCCCCAGGAAAGGCCCGCCACCGTCACCACCGGCTTTACCCACGGGCACCTCTCTCAGGGCCGAGTGGAGAGCATCGCTCTGCTGCAGCGTCCCCGAGATGGCTGCGGGGGGCAAAGGTGACAATCAGGCCCCTCCTGCCCTTCCTCCTCCAGCCCCCGCACCTACTCTGAGACAGGCCGGGTGGGTCAGGGTCAGGAAGACCCCTGCAGGTCCCACCAGCCCCCCCCAGGTTTCACCCATCCTCATTTAACTAGTTTGACATCACTGGGCCTTTGGTGGATTTTCTTTGTCACCCTTCCTTCCAAGAGCTCCACACTCTGTAGCTGAAAAAAATCTTCCTCATGTAGGATCTATTCCTGGGAGATAGTCCAGGCCAAAACAATTGTCCCCATTTAATGAATAAAGACACTGACATCTGTGACATACTCAGCGATCACCCAGATCAGAGATAATCTTGTTTTGATTTTCATGATGAGGCTAGTGTTGGAGAGGGAGGCGCGTATCCTAATTTGTCAGAAGAAAGTGAAGTCGTCAAGACCTAAGAATTGGAGGCAACAACAGTGCTCCCACATTTGTTGTTGTCATGGTGGTGGTACTGGGGAGTGAACTCAGGGACATTCTACCTCCGAGCTACAACCCCAGCCCTTTCTATTTTGGAATAGGGTCTCACTCAGGAGGATCTGGGTTCACGGCCAGCCTCAGCTACCTAGTGAGGCACTCCACAACTTAGTGAGGCTCGGTTTCAAAATAAAGAATAAAAAATAGGGCTGGGGGTATAGCTCGGAGGTAGAATGCCCCTTAGTTCAATCCCCAGTACTGCAAAAAAAAAAAAGAAAGAAAGAAAAAGAAAAGAAATAGGGTCTCACTAAGTTGCTGAAGGTCTCGCTAAATTGCTGAGGCTGGCCTCTAACCGGCAATACTGTTTCAGCCTCCCCAGTACTGGGATTATAGGCGTGTGCCCCCACATCCAGTTCAGCTCCCACATTTGAGGACCTTCGGTGCAGGAACTGTTTGACTTCAAAACACCCATTCACTGAATCATCCTACTGGCCCTTGGAGTTGGGGGTAATTACACCTATTTTTCAGATGGGAAAACTGAGGCTCAGAGCACTCAAGTCATGGATTTAAGGTTTTACAATCAGCACTTGAATCCTGGGAAAGCTGACTCCAGGGCCCAGGGTTTTAATCGCTGCCTTCTGTCACCTCAAGAGGACAGGGATGAAGTCCCAGTATGGGGTAGGCACATAATAGGTGCCCAGGAAATGGCAGCTGAAAGAAAAAGGGGAAACTAAGACCCAAAGAGGAGAAGCTGCACAGCCACTAGCCGTGGAATCTGCCAGTCAGCGGAGGGCCGGGGGTGCCTGCCTCGCCCGGCCGCCCACCCCGGCCCCTTCAGCTGGACTCACCGCTGCTCAACACGTCTTTGGTAACCCTGAGGACTGTGTTTGTCTCTTGGCGGACGCCACACACAGCAGCCACGAACAGAGAGGCCACACACCACGCTGTCCACATGCTGGCGCTGCTACCCTGCCGGGGAGACAATATACCGTGTGGCTGTGACCTGCGTCGTCACCCAGGCCAGCAGGCAGAACTGGGGGCCCTCAGCCGAGACTCATATCCAAACCAGGGAGCCCAGCGACAGGCGAAGGTGACCAAGGTCACACAGCAGAGCAGGGTGCACAATTCCTCATGCCACCTTTTGAACTTTTCACACTGAAATGGATCTGGTGGCAGAAAGCAGCCCCATTCAACTGTCCCAGAGCACAGGCATCTGTCTGATTATTTCCCAAGATGGAGTTCACAAACTGAGCTACAGGCAGAGGGGTAACGGGATTTCCAACCAACACACCAAACTGGTAGTGATGGCTCTGGGGAAGTCTCTCCAGCATTTACCCATCTATCCACCTCCATCCCTCTATCCACTCATCCATCCGCTCAACCCATGCTCCCTCTCCCATCCACCCATCCATCCATCCATCCATCCATCCATCCATCTTTCCTTCAGTCCATCCACTCATTAACATGTCTAACTAACCACCCTTCCGTACCTCTGGCCAGCCAGCAACACCCTTCCCGCCCCTGTGGAGGAGTTGTTTCTATGCCAGGTGGTTAAGATCAAGGACTCTGACTCAGAGCCATCTGGTTCTAACCCTTAGGTAAAAGACTTTTTGAACCTCTACTTTCTAATCACGCATTGTATCTAGTACATAATAGATACTCAGTACACTGCAGCTATTGGCATTGTTCTGGGACTGTGATTTCAGACCCTAAGAAGTCAGCAGGGAACATTATGAGATTGGAGAGGTAGAGCCTGCACCTCAGGCGAGCTGACTCCCCTCCAAGAAACACCGTTTTGCTACCCAGCGCCCTTTCCTGCTTCTCCCACCCCAACTCCCCAGGCTCCTCGTCCTCCAGCCTAAGCTCGTCTGGGCCAAATGCAAGTTGCTGCTCTCAGTCCTCTCCACCTATGAATTCTCTTCTCTTTTTCTTGTTACCATTTCTCTTGAATTTCAAAAGGCCTCCAAGCTCTCCACTCCTGCCTGCTCCCAGCAGAGTTTTGGAGGCACTCATTTATGCTAGAATATGAAGGACTAACATATTCAAGAATTTTGTTTCTGACTTCCTCTCAACCCTGCTGCGCTATATATTCAGAAACATAGTTGGAAAGATAGGCACCAGTGGAGGGATTGACATGGCTCAGGTCTTTTGCTGATTCTTTTGAGGTTCTCTTGACTAGGCCCGTGTTGCAGGCAAGATACCTGAGCTCAGGAGAATTCACTCCGGCAGCTCTCCAGTCTGGGACTCTTCTCAGCACCTCCCCAGGCCTCGGCCTCCCCTGCTGGCCTGGACGTGGGTTAGGGACAGGGCTCCTCCTTACCCCCAGGAGGTCCCAGTGGCTCAGTCCTGAGAGGTCCCGTTCACCAGGCCCTCTGCTTTGAGCTGAATCTGGCCACAGGTCAGCTTTATATAGCAGCTGCAGCCTGAGCCTGGACTCAAAGAAGAGAACATGGTGTAATTATAAGAGATCAGAATTAGGAGAGACCGGAATTCAGATTTTCTTGGCAAATTGAGCATTGAACCCAAAACCACAAGAGCTTGTGGTTTGTGGGTAATTCTAAGAGGTGCACTCAGCCCCGGAAGGCATTGCATGAGCTGGGGTTTATCCAGCACACTCCTGGAGGCCTCAGATAGGCCTCCAGATGGATGCACTGGAGTCTAGCCCCGAGGCAGGCACTTCCTGTTCAGATGGTGGGGGGCGGGGTGCAGGCTGGAGCTTCTCAGGCCTGGATTCTACATTAGATGTTGCAGGTTCAAACCCCACTCAATCCCCAACTCGCTGTGTGGCCTCTGGCCGCCTCTTCCCCTCGCTGAGCCTCACATTATTTCCATCTGCTAAGTGGATACGAGCCCTGCCTCACAGGACCCATTAGAGAACTACGGAGATGAAGATGGACCCGGGTCCCCAGCCTTGGGGCCAGTGCTCAGGGGGCTTTTTTGGACCTATCAAAGGTTTTTCACAAATAATTCATCATGAAATTTTCACACTTACAGCAAAGCTGAAACAATTGTACGGGGGACACCCACACACGCCAGCCTCTGTCCTCATATTCTCTTCTGTTTCCTGTCATGTATTCATCCATCTATCCATAGTCCATCTTTAATTCTTTTATGCATTTCAAAGTGCGGTGCAGACATCCACATGCCACTCACTAAATGCTTCAACATGCATGCTGGTAGGAGTCTTTTCTTTTGGCATAAAATTTCCGTACAGTGACATGTACAGACCTTACATGGTCACTTGCAGAGTTCGGGCAATTTTATATAGCCATGTAGCCCACACGTCCTTCCTGCCCCAGTCAATCCGGCTCCCCTAGAGGCATCGACCTCACCCTCCAAGACCTGTTGGCGCATGATCCCAGAATCCCCTGGACACTGAGGCCTTTAAACTCACCAGGAACTGCTCCTCCCCCATCCTGGACTCCCACCTTTGCACATGCAATCTCTGTCTTCTAGGAGGCCCTGCGCAAAGCTTCCCAGGGCCCTGCCCTTCCTCTGGACTATGCAGGCAGCCCTGGACCCCCTACCCAGGTACCCTTTCTCCAGGCCAACTAGGTTTGTGCCGCACTCCTGGGTCAGCACAGGCACAGATGCTAGTAGCATGTGAATGAATGAATGAATGAATGAATGAATGAACGAATCTCTTCCTCTGCACAGACTAGGAGTTTGCTTCCCATTCCCCAATCCCAGTCCAGGTCCTAAGTCCACGTGTAATTGACGCCATCTCCTCCAGGCCACAGCCCTGGCCGCCTGCAGTTCGGAGAGGCGGGGGCGTGCTGTCTCCACCAAGGCCAGCTCTCAGGTTGGACCGGGAGCTGTGGGTGTTGCAGCGCTCGGCCGGGAGATGCTTCCTCCCCTCTCCCTGGCAGCAGAAGGAGCTCCGGAGGAGGTGTCATTGACATCAAGTCCTGCCAAGCTCAGCCGGCATCACCACCGGCTCATCTATGCCCCTGCCAGCAGCTTCTCTTTGGGACTCTGTTTCCCCGTTTGCAGTGCATGTATTCATGGAACCGCTAAAGGTACAGGCTCCGGACCTGGCTGCTGGGTTTGGACTCTGTTGCTAATTCTCTGCTTCTGTGGTTGTAAGATGGTGTTGGGAACTGTCCTGGCCTGGGAAGCTCTGTGAACAGAGCCTGACACGCAGTAGGGCTCAGTCAGTGGTATTTTTATCTCCTTCATCCTGGATCTCTGCTGGCTCCAGAGGCAGCAAGTCTGGGGAAGCCCTGAGGGGCATGAAGAAGTCCAGGCTGGGGTTACCTCACTGTCCATGGACCCTGGAAACAGGGGACCCCAACAGTCACACACACCTGCGTTCCCACATCCTGTCGCCCTTTCCACTTGGATGACTGCTCCTCCCCCCAGTTTCTGCCTGGCTACCTGTATCATGGCCCTAATTGTCTTCCTAGAAGGGTCTTCAGGCGGATGTAGGAAACTTCTAGAACATGCCTGCAGCCTCCTTTTGGCTCCACAGTGAAGGCAGCACTGCTGCAAGGGGATGAGCTCGCCGACCCACTCTGAGCGTCACCCGTCACTTTCTCTGTGCCGCCGTCCCCACCCTGTCTCACGAGGATGATGCTATCTGTGGGGTCAGCTTTGGGCCCCTGTTTTAAGTGTCTGTGGCTCTCCATCGCTTGGCACTTAGTGGTTGTGATAGAAACACTCATTCAGCACATGTGCTACCTTTCTAAGTGGAAATCAAATGCAGAGAGGCCCCCATTCCTTTCCCACCCAAGTCAACAGCAGACGGTGGTGCCGGTCACCGAGACCCTCCGCTGCCCTCAGTTCTGAGGCCAGCCAGGCCAAGTGGCCATGAGGCCAACCTGTCCCCTGGGCCCGTCCTGGTCAACTGGGGAAGATTAGTGAGCCCTGGCGCCAGGGGAATCACCTGGGCTTAGCGTCCCAAAGGCCCCTTTGTCTGGAGCTGGGGAGACCTGGGAGATGTCGGAAAGGACATTCAGGTTTCAGGAGGTGACTCAGCCTTGAAGTTGACTCAGCACACGAGGGGCCCAGTGTGTGTGTGACCCGCCAAGATCAGGAACCAGACTCAGACAAACGCCCCTCAGCCCTTGTCCCCTGCACGAACTGTCACTCACCAGGGCCACAAGGGGCCACCCACGGAGGGACGTCCTTCACAGCTTGCTTTAGCCCCCTCCCTCGAGGCAGGGGTTCCTGCTTGGGCTCTGGAGCTGGGGTCAGGGAGCTAGGTTCCAATCCTGACCTTGCTACTTCCTGTGTGGCCTCGGAGTCCTCAACTATGAAGTGAGGTAAAAATGGTTCCTAGGATGCAGGGTTAATTCATGGGGTTGCTACCATCATACATCTCAAGGGCAGAGCCCAGCACCCAGCTGGAGGTGCAGAGACAATTCTGCCCCCCTCGGCGCCCCAGCAGGAGGTCAGGTCGTGGGTGGCCTCCAACGCCCCGCCTGGACCTTGGCATCGAGGGCCCTGCACTGAGGGCTGTCGTGGCAGCAAGACTGTCAGGGAGGTCAGGAACAGGAAGAAGGGAGGCAGGCGGGGTGCTCCTCGTGGGGATGGGCAGAGGAGGGAGGTGGGACAACCCAGCAGGGACAGGGCTGGGCACCTCGGATGGACCAGGCTCCTCCAAGAGCTGGTTTAACCCCCAAGCTCCAGTATTACACCATCCCTGAGTGACTGGCAGAGACAGCGAGGCTCAGAGACACCAAGTGACTTGCCCGAGACCGCTCGCCAGCAGCACCTGGGGTGGGACCTGGACGCTGGCAGCTGACACGAGCCACTCACTTAACTACATGAGAACTAAGAGACTGAAGGGAGGGGTCAAAGACGACCCAACATGCCAGCTGGCACGCGGCACACGCGAGGCACCAGAAAATGTCAGTAGGTGGGTATGTGGGAGGGAGGGAGGGGGACAGAAGATGGGGTCAGGGTCATTCCTCCTGGTGGACAAACCTTCGGGTGAGCCCCGGCCCTCCTGTGCCTGCCCCTTTGCCCCAGACCCTTGACGCCAGCTACCCAGGCTTCATCGGCCCCTGGTCTCAGGCCCGCCTCAAGTGCCAACGTGGGACCGCTCCTCACCAAGGCAGCGTCCATGGCTTGAGCCATGGAACCCAGGACCAAGAGGCAGGGCACCCCCCCACCTCACATCCCAACTCTGCCATTGCGTGGCCTCAGTTTCCCCATCTGCACCAAGAGCATGTGGCATAACTCCTCTGTTCTAGGTGTGTCTGTGTCTGTGTCTGCTATTCACCCAATGGGGTCTTTTTGGGGCAGGGTGAGCCTCACTCATCCCTGCTTCTTGGGCTACTTTGCTCCCCGGAGAACTCCTATCCACCCTTCAAAATCCAGCTCAGATGCCCTTCTGAGAAGTGTCCCCAAGTCAGAGAAAGAGAAAGACACAGTCTCAGATGGGCATGGAGAAACAGAGAGAAAGATAGAGGGATTGAGAGGGTGGGGAGAGAGAAGAGGCGATGGAAGGAGAATGGAGAGGAGAGACATAGAGAGGTTGAGGCAGGAAAGGGAGGGAGGTGGGACAGGACGCAGAAGCTGCTCAGGCCAGCCAGCCAAGATTGGGACGACTCAAAGCCGCACCAGTTAGGCCGAGTCCCGCTCCCCTTACTCCCCTAGGAGCCCCTGTCTGAAGCTGGGGAGGGTATCGGAGGCCAAGCTGAGGCCCAGGGGCCCCTTCGCGACTGGGGAACAGATCAGCCAGGAGCTCGTGAGATGGAGGAGTAGTTTATTGAGGCTCAGCCTGCACTGAGGCCCCGGGAGCCCTCTGCAGCAGTCCAAGCTGGCCCGGCTGGCCCTCCCCAAACCAGGGCAGAGGAAGACTGGGCGGATGAGGACTTGTACTGTCACCAACGTGGGCTAGAGGCTGGGAGGGAAGCTGAGGCAGAACAAGCAGGACTCTGGGAGTCAACAGGGAGGGGAGGCAGCCACGGCCGCCTCAGGATGCCACGGTCAGCACGACAGCATTCTGCAAGGAGCAAGGTTCTCAGTGAGGCCCAGGAGTTCCTGCGCCCACAACCCTGCCGCTCCCAGGCCCAGGTCATCTGCATCCCCCCCCACCACGCGGTTAGAGCTAGACCTGGATCGCGGCAGGCGTGTTACGTGAGCTAGCGGGCCTCCGGGTGGAATATGTTGCTGACTTAAAAGGTCCAAGTTCAAGTGCCATTTCCACCAGTCATAGACAGTGTGATCTTGGGCCAGAAACTTGACCTCCCTTAGCCTTGATCCACATTGGAAAAATGAGTACAGAGCTCCCTGCTCTGTCCACCTCCCAGAGCTGTTCCAAGATTCAAAGTTGCACTGGTTTGAATAGAATCGTGAGGCCATGTCGATATTCATCAAGAAAGAGTGTCACAAATCTATTAGACATGTCTGCCACAGGCACCAGATAAGGGAGAAACAGCACAACTACGTGCTGCCTGACTAGGGGACCACAGCTCTCTGAGTCAATCTGAGTTCTGCTCTACAGAGTAGATGTGTCTGAGTTCCACAGCAAAGAACTCTGTGATTGACTCACAAGGTCAGCCATGGGCAAGGAAGTGAGGAATAGTGCACACGTGCCATGCATTTGCTATTCCAGAGTTGAGCTATGTGTCTCTAAGAAATTTAGAAGTATGCAGGGGTGGTCCAGAGGATGCAGTGGAGCATTCTCCTCGTGACTGTCAAGCAGGGCTCTCCAGACACAAGCTTACCACCCATCTGGGCCACATCTGCACAGGAAACTCACCTCGATGATGTCCAGAACTGAATTGGCAAAATTGACATTGAGAATCTTAGGCAGGGGAATTCCGACCTCCAGGTCCACTGTGAAGGAGGAAAGGTTGAAAATAAAGACATGGGGAGGGGGCAGTCTCAGATCCAAGGGATACCACCACCCTATTTCACCACTTTCCTTCAGCCAACTATTTCTCTTTTTGCAGACTCAGCTTCCTATTGGGAAACTCTTATTCAACCTCCTACACCCAAATGAAAAAGTCCCTTTTCTGTATTGTGTCAGGGGATCCCCGGATCCATCAGTTCCTTGCACACTCTGGATCATCTATATCTGAATCAGTGGTTTACACGACTGTTTCCCACTGGATTATGGGCATTACATGCGAGACCCCGGTTAGCTCAGTTCTTAGGGCCCAGGGCCTGGCAATGGCGCTATCAGTGGTGTTTGAATGGAGACCTTTTGCCTCAGTCCCTGCATCTTACACGTGGGGGTCAGTCCCCCTCTGGCATCAGTACCCGACTGGAGCAATGGAAAGAGGTGACAGATTAGACAATCCCCAAATCAAATATCCCATGTGCCCAATACCATACCATTGAGCTTCGGCACGTAGGCGGCCCGGAGCACGTCACTGAGCCACTCTTCTAAACGCGAGGCCTGAAACGGTTCATGCAGGGGTGTGACGCCCAGGGAGGAAGGCCTGGCTGAGCCTCCCCAGCCCGAGGCATAAGAACCCATGGTGTGGGCTGCCCACCCCTGAGCCTGAAGGGGCCTCCAACTCAGACCGGCCTTGCCCTTGACCCGTGATCTCAGAAGAGGTGTCCTTCTAGAAGCATCTCTGGGGCTTAAGGTAGTACGGGTAGGGGGTGTGCAGCGTGCCCTTCTCCAGTAAAACTCTGAGAGGTCTCATCTTAGATTCCTGTCAGTTCAGAGACCCTTAGAATGTTCTGGAACCTGAGTCTCTCATGCAATTCCAGAACCTCAGAACTCTGTGAAAAGCCTGAAGTGTTAGAACTTTCTGGTATGGGGGAACCTCATTACTTTGGGTGAAGTTCCAGAACTTCAGCTTTGGTGAGGTTCTGGATGTCTGCAGTGTGGTGAGGATCCAAGACCTTGAAAGATCCTGATATTCAGTCTCCTAAGATGATCAGCATTGCACACACGCATGTGCACACACACACACACACACACACACACACACACATGCACATATTCACACCTGCCCTAATATCTGCCAGCAGAGCCCAGACCAAGGCCAGCTCAGCCTCGGCCATGGTGCATTCCCATTTCCTTTCCACCTGCCTGAAGACCCAAACCACCGCCACGCTGTCACTCTCCCAGGAACTCACGTCAAAGGCCTTGGAGAAGGAGGAGGCCAGCTTCACACTGAGCCTGGGGAGAGAAGAGAGGTGCTGAGGGGCCCACACTCCAACCTCAACACCCAGCCTGCCCTAACCTTGGTTCTCCAGGATTAGTAAATAGGGACACAGGCTCAGCTCTGCCTCTACCCAGCCTTGACCCAGAGACTCAGTTCTCCTACCTGTAAAATGGATCAGGAGGGATCTAACACCACACCACCCCCACCTCTGACTGCACGGCCTGGATATCTTGGTCTGACTCATAGCTGTTTGACCCTGGGCAAGTGAGTGGCCTTCTGCTAGGCTGAGGCCTGGGCACAGGAGGCCCTGCATGCAGCTG
This sequence comes from Graphiurus murinus, assembly GCA_004027655.1. Lineage (NCBI taxonomy): Eukaryota > Metazoa > Chordata > Mammalia > Rodentia > Gliridae > Graphiurus > Graphiurus murinus. The sequence continues at coordinate 22,131 of PVLC010018398.1, read as the reverse complement.
GTGCTCACTAAGGGCAGTACCCCACCGATGGACCACAACAGGCCCAAGTGCGAGCCCAGGGCTGCAGCCTGGACCCGCATCTTTACCTCCTCAGAGGCTGAGGCATGACCTGCCACCCAGAAGCAGAGCTGAACCCAGGCAGTGACCTGCCAGCGTCATCCTGGCGGCAGAACCATGCAGGGGGCAGGAAGAGCTGTGGGGCCCCGGGGAGGACAGGAGTGAGGTGAGCACGGAGGGCCTGCAGCTCAGGACGGGCAGGGGTCAGATACCCCTGGAAAGCCCTGGGGCTGGGGGCTGAGGGGAGACATTCAGGCCCAGGCCACCTCAGCCAGAGCACTGGGCCTTGGGAAGTGGCGGTCCAGGCAGCAGGTCACCAGGGACAATCACTGCATGCGCCTGGCATCAGTGTACTTTGCAAACTGTAAAGTGCTGCCCACGTGTAAGGGAAAATTATCAACATCATCATCTTGGGTTATTATGGTTATCGTGATGTTATCGTGATGCCTTGTTACCACAGGGGCGGAGATTAGAGAAATAACATGTCCACCTGGGGAACAATGTGAATGGCTACACGTCAGGATGCCTGACCCTGGTCGGCCTCAGGGCTGATGCCAGGGGGGTCTGGATGAGGCGTCCTGGAGCAGCCTCACCCCCAGAGTCAGGCCCTGGGCAGAGATGGGCAGGGGAAGACGCTGGAGCCTGCCTTGGCGCCCAGCTGCCTTGTCTGTAAAGTTGCCGACACTGTCCCCTCCCCGGCAGGTCCTGAGGGAAGTAAGACACTGGGAAACCACCCGACTTAGCTGATGCTCAATAAACACCAGGTGGTTCCTGATTCAGGCACAAGATCCGGTTCCCAGCATCCCACATTACCGTTCCAGGGACAGGGAGATGTGCAGCTTGGTGGCTGAGGGAGCCAGCTGGGCATTTAGGGTCAGAACCTGCACAGGGAAAGTGAGCAGAGGTTACCCCCGAACCCCACAGAGCTCCACGGCAGGTCCCCTCGGCCAGCAGGTGAATCTGCCACCGTTCCCTTCACTAACTACTGAGACTCTACTGCGTGCCAGGATCTGTGCTGGGCCCAGGGGCTGCAGGAGCTTGGAAAGACCCTCCATCTAGCCTGCAGGGGTGCAGGAAGACATCTCCAATGAGGGCCGCCTGGGCAGAACCGCAAAAGATGAGCTCCGAGTGGTGGACCCTGCAGGCAGCAAGGTATGGACAGGGCCTGGCAGGCCCAAGGAATGAGGCTCAGCGGGCAAGGGTGGAAAAGGCAGAGGATGGGGCAGGAGACCTTCAACGCCAGGGAGCCAGGTCAGAGCTGTAGCACGGGAGGGGCCTGCCTCGGGCCAGGTGTGTGACTGGAACAACTAGTGGGAGGTAGAAGGGAGCAGAGTGGGGGTCGAGGAATCGGGAGGGCTGTCCAAGGGAAAGCTGAGCCGAGAGGCCGGGCAGGTGAGAGAGCATGCACACAGCGTCCAGGCAAGCACTTGAAACACAGCCAGATAATGACGACAGGGCAGGGCCTCCCACCCAAGGTCCCGTCCCAGAACCCTGGTGCCCGGTCCCTACCCGCCCCTATGCCACTCACCCCGTTCAGCTCCAAGAGGGCTTCAGGGCTCCCTTGAGGGACAGAGGCCAGGACGTGGATGTTAGCTGGGATGGAGATGGTGGCCTTCTTGCTCTGGAGTGTGACCGTGGGTGCTTCCTTCACCCGCAGCAAGAGCAGGAGCTGATGGCCTGGGGGCAACCTCGCCAGGGCCTAGGAGAGGCAGGAGCAAAGCAGGGGGAGCTCAGATGCCCTGGTATTTGAATCGGCCTCATCAACTCACCGTGCATCTACGGGCACCAGGCATTGTGCTGAGCATGGAGACTACAGCCTGACCCATCAGCCCCCTCGAGCCGGCACTCAGAGGGGAGACCTAACCGAGGAACCACCAACTCAGATCCCCTGCCTCATGCAGAGGTGAGATCCTCCCGGAGGCACTCAGGCCCTGTGAGACAACCTCACTCCAGCCCGCCAGCCTCACTCCCACCCCCACCCCCCGCCTCTGCACCCACCGCTGCTCCCTCTGCGCCTGGCAATGTCCTCCCCAGGTGAACACATGGTTCCCTCCCTCCTCGGGGAAGCCCTACCTAAAAAGCATGGCCCTGCGCCCCGACCACCCATGCTGCTCCATTCCCGCCCCTGCTGCCGAGGCTTGTAGTCCTTTAGTGCAGTGTCTGCCACCCCCAGCAGATCGGCAGCCCCTGGGCACAGGAGCTTGGATCCGCTTGTCATCGTTTCTTCTGCATCCTGGGTGCAGCCAGTCTTGAGCCAGCTCACGGCCTTGCACCCTGTACGTGCTCAAGGGGAAAAGACCACAGTGATCAAAGCCCATGAGAGAGCCACTCACCTCAGGGACCAAAGCTGCCAGGTCTGTAGTTGTCAGTGGGACATTGCTGGGAACCTTGACCAAGACCAAATGGGAGAGGGTTGGTGGACAAACAGGCAGAACAGGACTCCCTGTAGCACACACAGCAGTTTCGCCTATCCCACCCCACCGCCCTGACACCAGAGCAAAGCCTCGGCTTACCCAAGAGTCTGTGACTATTAAGCACTTCCTACGCGCCATGCATGAGTTAGGAGCTCTGCACCACAGTCAGATGAGGCAGGTGCTACGATTGCCCCCATCTCACAGGTGGGATATGGAGGTTCTTGCTCAGGGCCATGAGTAGCAAGTGGGGATACCAGGACTTGAACCTGGGCAGAGGGTTTCAGAAGCTTTTTCCCACTCTCCCAGGGCTCACAGTCTGAGGGCCCGGGGATCTGACCCCAGAAGTTTCTGCCTTTTACCCAAACAGTATTCAAAACATGAATTTGTTTCCCATATATTTATAAATCAGGAAGTTTCACATAACTTTGTCAGTTTCTCCTCCCCTTAGGGCAGCTGAGCAGCCATTGCTAATCGATGGTGGCCACGCCTCCCAGGGCCCTGATGTTTGAGACCAGACTGGATAACACACAGACCCAAGGAGCCCCCAGCACTCACCCGACACCCGTGAGGGCAGACAGCACGGAGTCCTGGCCTCTGAGCACCCCTCCACTTCCAAACACACATACCTGGACCTGACACCCTCCATGCCCCCAGCTAGAAGACCCTGCCCCCCAACTCAGGCCTCCTCTGTTGCTCTGGCCCCGCCTACAGGAAGTGAGAGACCTGTTCCCTGGGGCCTGAGCTGCAGGTAGCTCAGCGCACACAGCCTCTGGAGTGGGCTGAGACCAAGAAAACCCTCTGGGTGGCACTTCTGGGGGCCAGGCCTTCCGACCCACCAGGGCGCAAGAGGGGCCAGAATGGAGACGGGGAGTTCCCAGAAGCTTCACGATAGAAGTGCCAAAGCCTTTGGTGTAGTCCAACCCTCACTTTCTTTCCTCTGACTCACATCTGCTCTTGAGAGAGCAGTGGAAATGTTAGCCACTCATACTTTAGTATAAAAGGAGCTTCAACTAGAGAAGGCTCGTCTGGCGCAAGGCTGGAGAGGTGGCTTCACTTCCTATGCCAGTTCTGGCCAGTTGAAGGTGACTTCCTGGAGTGCTGGCTGAGGAGGATGCCGAGGTCCTTCAGGTTCCATAAGCACAGGACCATTAAGGATCACAATGCCCTCCCCAAGCCCAGGCACGGCCAGACACCTACAAACTCTCCTATCACAGAGAGGAGGGCTCCGCGCGGCCGCAGGGCAGGGAGCTCCCACCCGAGGGCCCTGGGAACGCGCTCACCAGCTCGGGGGTGATATCCATGTTGAGGGCACCGTTGGTCTGCAGGAGTCCAAACACGGTGTTGAAGAGGTAGAGTGGCACTGTCACCTGGGACGTGTGGTCCTCCTTGGGGGGCACCTTGACTGGGACGCGGGGTCTGGGGAAATCAATGATGTCACCGGCTACACTCTTCACGATGGGCTGCAGGGCAGGAGACAGGGTACAGAGGGTCTTTGGCTGCCCAACCTCCCGACCTCCCCCCAGCCCACCCGCCCGGCTCTAGTAGCCGTGCCCGCCAGCGGCAGACAGGGCTTCCACGGCACTCACATTGACGTCCAGCTCTATGTACTGATTGGATATAAGGGGCAGCGTGGCCAGGGTGAATTCCACGGATCCCAGCGCCCCAAGGGGCACCAGGCCTGCAGGGAAAAGGGAGGGGTGGGAAGAGCCCATGAGCCCAGGCCCCGATAATAACAGCCCCTACCTCCATATATTGAGTGCCTGCTGCACGCCTAGCACTCTGCTAAGCACTCACTTGGGTGATACTGTCATCCCATTTCACAGAGGGAGAAACCGAGGCTCAGACAGAGGAAGTCACCACCCAAGACCACACAGCCATAGAGTAGCAGAGCCAGGATCCCTGTTTTCCAGAGTAGGTGCCACGAGCACATGGCCACTCTGGCTCCTACACAGCACTGCGTAAGGACGCACTGCAACTTCCTGTCCTTCGGGCTTAACCTTGCCATGTTCTCCAAAGCCCTTCTGTGCACACAAAAGGCACTCGTGTCACCATAAGGTGCAGAGAGACCACTGTGGCTGTGGGGTCTTGCATGCCTTACTGAAGCTCTCTGCGCCTCTGTCTTCTTGTCTGACCAGAGATTGAATATTTTCTACCTGCTTCTGACCCTAGGTGCTCAACAGATGTTGATCTGCGGCCCCCAGCGGTGGAGACCTCTGAGGGAGGGCTCTGAGCCTCCGCCCCGCCGCACCGGCCTGGGCCAGGGCTCCTCCACTCCTCCTCCTCCAAGTGGCAACCTGGCCAATCTGAAGAATCAGAAGGTCCCAGAATCCTGGTTCCCTTAGCACACCTCCCTGGGGCCACAGAGGGGCCAGAGAAGGGGCCCGACTTACTCAGCGCGGTGCCTAGGAGCTCGTTGACCACACCCAGCACGCTGTCCACCACGGGGCACAGCTGTGTCAAGAGGAGGCAGACGTCACAGGAAAGAAGAGCAAGCCCCTGCCTGGTGCAGGGACAGTTTCAGTTTCTCTAAATGATTTGGTCTGGGGTACTGGGGGCCAGAGCAAGGCAGAATGTGGAGACAGCTGGGGGACACACACAGTGGGGGGTGGGAGGGTCTGAGAGTGCCCCCTCCAGCCGTTCCCTTTGCTACACAAGCCCCATCAGAAATCCCAAAGATTGCTGGGGAACAGGGGAGAGACATTTCAGAAGCCGAGGAGGTGAGGGCAGCTGTGGCCCCTCTTGCCATCCCAGAATGGGATGATTCCGTCACTCTTGAACTCTGGAAGCAGAATGCCTGTTCCCGGACCCAGGTGGCCACTGTGCAGCCCACTTTACCAAACCCCTTGGGCTGTGAGAACAGGGAGCCAGGCATTCTGCTTCCAGAGTTCAGGAGTGACAGAATCTAAGTCCCATAGCCCATGGAAGTGGGATCCCAGTCTAGCCCCTTCGTCCACAGCCAGGGCCGAGACAAAAAGCCACCTGCCCAAGGTCACAGCTGCTTGCAGACAGACAAGAGGGGTTTGCTGCAAATATGGGGCCCCTAAGCCTCAGCACCAGTGGGGCACAGGAAGGAGGTCCCAGGAAGCCAGGGGGGTGCTGGCAGAGAAACCAGAGAACAGCTTAAGAGAAATCTCCCAACTCTAAATGTTGCCAACGAACTCTTATCTTAAAACCTCTTAGTGTCGCACAACCCAGCCCCTGCCCCATTGCCCCAGAGACCCCAGTTGGAGCTGATGTAAATGCAGCTACGCCCCCTTGTTGAATGCACCTGAGCCAGGCCTGGGGGCCCTCACAGCTGGGCATGTCCCCTGTCCCCAGCCAGGGCAGTGTCGCCAAGCCCAGGCCCACATCTCCCCCTGCCTACAAGGACCTGGGAGGGAGCCAGCCAGCTCTGCCAGGTGGGCGGCCTGAGTGCCCTTTGCTGTCTCCGGGACCCCAGCCCATGGCTGCCCTCTCCCTCTGTGAAGTGGGGTTTGGGCCAGACCCAATGAGGTGTGTGTGTCTATTGAGCAGAGCTGGGGTGGCCTGAGGTGGGCTGTGGACACACGTCACGAGCAGTTCAATCAGCGTGTGCTTCACCTGCACTCTACGAATACACACGCATGTGATTTTGTACGCGTGATTGCCAAGCACAGGGCCCAGTTTAAAACAAGTGACCAGAGTTTCTGGTAAAGAAAATATAAAGAAAAACATAAAGTCAAAAACAATACAAGTGGCAAAGACAGCCAGGGCGTGGAAGCTGGGACCTGTGTCCCCTGGACCAGTAAGCTCAGGCGGGGGGCCTGGGAAGGCTGCCCCCCCCCCCGCCTCAGCCCTGAGAGGCACAGTGGCCAGCCCCCGGGGGGATTACTGGTGTACCGAGTGAGTGGTGGGCGGGAAGGAAAGTGCAGCCTAATCCTGCCTGGCGCCAGCTTTGCCCGACACTGGGGCGGGACACAGCGGGGTGGAGCTGGCCTGGCCGCTGGCCACACTCACCAGTCCAGGGAGCACCTTGCACAGCGTCTGTTCCACGACTCCAAAGAGGGGTGCGGGCAGCAGCCTGGACAGAGTGAGACATGTGAGGCTGTGGCCATCACGAGGGACGGTGCCACATGGGTGACAGGCAGGGTGGGCACTGGGGGCTTGGCACTCCTGTCTCCTCTCTTGGGGGCGTGTGCTGGGGCTTTGGGAACCCAGGTTTAAACCCTGGGCCCAGGGGCCGGCCCTGGTTTCCCCATCTGTACAGGGCCTGCCTTGTACAGCTGCTGCTGGATTGAGCGGCAGTGGATCTGTGGCCAGCACGCAGCCTGTGCTCACCAGGTGCCGCCCCAACCTTTCCAGGCAGGGATGTGCAGGTCCAGAGCAGTGCCTGGCGCAGCATGGGGGCTCAGTGGACATCTTCTCAGTACTGAGGACTGAACCCAGAATCGCTCTATCCCTGAGCCACATCCCCAGCCCCTGCCCTTTTTTTCTGTTACCATTTTTTATTTTGAGACAGGGTCTTGTTAAGCTGCCCTGCGTCAGCCTTCTGAGTAGCTGGGATTACAGGTTGCACCACCACTCTAGGCTTAATAAACATTTTTTCAATAAATGTATGAGGGGTGGCCTGAGGATGGGAAGTACCTATCGATGCACTCAGGCCTGTGTGGAGACCATGGGGGTTCAGGGTCACCCCCACACAGCCGTAGACAACAGCACCGCGCTGGGCTCCTCTGGCCCGGGGAGCAGGCTGGAGCCAGAGCCCCTCTGGAGTCCACCTGCTGAGGCCCTGCTGGAGACAGGAGCACTCAGCTTCACCCTCCTCCCGGGAGCCAGCACAGAGCTGTCTGCAGGCCCATGGTTGCTCAGAGCCACCCAACAAAGATGGGGAGCAGGCAAAGGAGGGGGTAGGAGCCCTGGCGGCGGGCATTAGACTGCCGAGGGAAGTCTTGGACCTGGGCAGAGAGCAAAGCATCGCCAGCCCAGCATCCCTGCCTCCACCTCGTGTGACCTCGGTCCCCGAGTCCCATGGGAATGCCATTCAACGCAAGTGTAGGGAGGACCATCAGGGCCTGAATGGCCCCATGAAAGAGACACATGTCCAAGTGCTTCTGGATAATTGAATCCTGCCCCTTATTATACCGATAGGGACATTGAGGCCCAGGCAGGGGGTTACTCTGGGGTCACACAGCAGGTCAGGGACCGAGTGGCTCTCTGATGTGCTGAGCAAGGACAAAGAGCAGACGGAGGGACCCAGGTGACCTGGCTGCTCTCTCTGAGAGAGAGGCAACCCGATGCCAGGGCCTGGAGAAGGGGGAGCCAGGGACGGGTGGCACAGGCTGTGGGTGTGCGCAGGAGGCTGACCCACGGGCCGGCATGGGCGGGGGTGAGCTCGGGCCCCACCCCCACTCACCCCGACAGCAGGCTGATGTGGCTCAGGAGCGTGCTGCAGCGCTTGAGGACCAGCATGGGCGTTCCCCTCGAGCTCACGCCCAGCGCCACCCGCGACGACACATTCACCTCAGCGGCCAACTGCAGGAGGCCCCCCAGGGGGCTGCAAGAGGACGCTGGGCGTGGCGTCCTCCAGGCCACGCCCACCCGAGAGGGGCTCCCTGTCCTCTTCTACCCCTCCGGTGAACCCCGGCCATGGGGAGTGAGGGGAGAGGCGGTGGGGACCAGGGGGTGGAGGTCTTTGTGGACGGATGATAGAGCAGGATCCGGGGGACAGCAGGTGGGAGGAATCCTGTTGGCAGGGCAGGGTCAGGGAACAGTGGGTGCAGTAGGGTGGGGTCTCCAGGGGCACACTCACCCCGAGCCGCGAAGGCCAACCTTGGTGTGCAGACTCAGCTGCACCCCAAACCCCGGCAGCAGCTTCAGCGTCACCTGCGGCAGCGTGAGTTCCTCGATCTTGAGCCTAGGGCGGGAGGGAAGAGAGCCCTGCTCACTCCCAGACCCCCGTTCCTGGACCAGTCTGGACTGAGCAGAGCCCAGAGTCTCTCCTGGGCAGTCCTGTGCCACCTCGAACCAGCCATGAGCCCTTGGGCCAGTTCCTTTGCTCTCTGGGCCTCGGTGTCCTCATCTGTAAAATGGGGCAGCACCAGTGTTCACCCCAGAGGGATGACGGGAAGAAAAGTGAGGTGATGGAGGTGCAGAACCAGTACTGTGTGCTCAGCACATGTGACACTGGAATCGTGTGGCATCTCAAATGGAGACTCAGTGAATTAGAGCTCTCGCCCCTCCCTGTCCCTGCAGCCTCAGGCATCGCCCTTCCTGCCCGCCCGGCCTGGCAGCAAACTAGAGTCCTTTCCCCTCAGTTCCTGCAGCAGGAGGAGAGGAGCCTTCCTATAGGGCGCGGCAGGAGGGCACTGCAAGGCACTTACCCAGAGAGCTCCTCCACCACGCCAAAAATCCCCCCGTGGCCCAGCAAGCCGCCTCCTCCAAGCAGCCCTCCTGAGCCCAGGAGGCCCTGATCCATAGATGTCACTGTCCCTAGCACGTTCTGCAGGATGGGTCCCCCAACCAGCGAGTTCTGGATGGCTGCAGAGAGGGTGGGAGAAGGAAGACGCTAGAAACGCCTACCCCATGAGAATCGATCCTGGGGTACACTCAAGTAGCAGAAACTGCAAGTCTCCTATTCCCAACACAGGATCGGTGACAATCCTTTCTGCCTGGCACCCCAAGGTACCCAGAGTGTTCCTACAATGAATCAGTGAGCCCATGACAATCCCTTCATTTTATAGATGGGTAAACTAAGAAGCAGAGAGGGGCAGAGCCTTGCCCAGAGTCACACAACAAATCAGGTTTGGGGGCCAAGAGTATAACCTGGGCTCTGGATCCTGGGCTGCTCTGCAGCCCTGCAGGGGAGGGCAAGACCAAAGGAGAGGGAGCCAGAGTCACAGGGGGCTCAGTCGAAATGGAAGAAGCCGCCCCCTTCCCCCAGAGTGCTCAGGCCGGACTTTGCAGATGGAGAGAGGGGCAGGATGGAACAGACCACCCTGTGGGGGCTGAGGCGTTTCCTAGTCACAACAGCTCTACTCCATCCCTGAGACTGCCGTCGTGGGCCACTGGCCCAAGCAGAGATTTTGCCCCCAAGAAACATGGGCAAAGGCATGCCTGGCCAGTGCCCGCCCTTGACTTCCCAACCTGCCCCATCCCTGTCCAAGCCTAAGCAGCCCGCACGATGATCAACGCACATCACCAGTCCTCCAGCCCACTCGAAAACCTGGAGCCTCCTGAACACGCTCCGCCATGCCAGGTCCTGAGGACGTGCCTCAGCAGTGGGGACTTGCAGCCTGTTCTCATCCTCCCTTAAACACTCCTGCAACTGAACCCCTCAAAGATGCCCGCCTCCTACTCACCTTTGCCAAGTTCATCTTTGTCAATCCGAGCAAGCGTGCCCACAGTCTCCAGCAGCCCCTGGCACGGAGTGGCCAGGCCCCAGAGCAGAAGCAGGAAACACACGCCCAGCATGGTTGGCCGTGCACCTGTAAGGGGCAGAAGCAGGGACTCCACCACAGCCTGTGCCAAGCCTTTCCCCTCCCTGTTGGAGCCTCCCACCCACTTGGCACAGCAGAGGCCATCTTCGCTCCCAGGAAGCCCTCTCCACCCACGTGCACCGCACCTACCCCCTGTGCCACGTGGTGTAGTGTCTGCCGTGCTAATCTCCGAAGCGCTTTCCAGCCCCCCCTCCCCCATCTCACAAACTGGAAAGACTGAGGCCAAGAGATTGGCCGAGGCCACAGAGCTAATCAGAGGCCAGAAGTCCAGCCCGAGGCATCTGACTTAAAAGTCTTTCTGTGGTCCCTGTGAGCCTGGCGGGCGCTCTGGTCCTACACTGCTCTCCCCTGGCTGGTGGGGCCACCTCAGAAGGCATGCCGACCAGGACACTCAGCACTTAGACTTCCTGTGTTCTTTCTTCCTCCAGCCCTCCATCCCCAAAGTGCTGGAAAAGGAACGTGGGAGCGAGACTAATTACTAGTTCCCTAGAATGGGCTTTTCTTCATGGAGTTCCATGTCTGCCCACTCAGTCACATGTGTGTCCCCTCATGCCACCCTTGCTGAGACCCTTCCATGATCCCCCCCCTCCGGGGATAAAACCTAGGTTCCCTGCCATGAGCCACAAAGTCCTTGCCTGACTCTTTGACCTCTTCAGTCTTAGGCATGCCAAGTCCCCCTATCACCCCAGGGCCTTTGCACATGCTCTTCCTTTTGGGAGGAAATCTCATCCCTGGGTCATTGCGTGGCTGACTCCTTACTTTTCCAATACTTATCATCTCCCAGGAGAGCCCACCCCAGATTCACTTTGTCTAAGGAAGCCTATCTGTCACTGAACAGCATCCAGAATATTTATTTGAAGGCACTTATTGTAATTTACATCCACGTGGTATGCATTGGTGTCCTTGTTTGTCGTCTCCGTAAGCTCCATGAGGGCCAGGCCGATGTCTCAGGGCTCCATGGGCAGCTGTGTGCCCTAGGGTCATCGTGTGACCCAGAAGCTATCTTGCCTACATCTGTCTGTCAGTCACCCCAAGACTGGTGCCCCCAAGTAGGCCTGTGATTTCTGGGGTCTCCCATAGGAGGAAACACCCCCATGGTGGGAAACCAGCTGGGTTCCATGGCTTAGAGAAAAATGATACACCTCAAACCCTATCCATGGGATGATTCTGTCTCCAGCGCCCCAGCCCCCCACCATGGCCAGGCACCAGCCTTTGCCCTCTCTGGGCCCCACATCTATAAAATGGGCTTTTTCTCCAGGTGCCCTGAGGCCCCTCCTAGGGCGAATTCTTTCTGTACCCATTATTCAGACAGGACAGCAGAAGGTTGCAGGCTGGTGGCTAGGGCTCGCGAGGGGGCCACGGTGTCTCTGGCTGCCTTACCCACCTGTTCCCGCGGCTCCACAAGGGGCGGGTGGGGGATCCCAGTCTCCTGCCCGTTCTTCCACTTATTCCAGCCTGGGGCAGCCCTTATATGCTAGCAGCAGCTCTGGGGACACAAAGGGGGCAAAGACGCCAGGAACCCGTCAATATGTCATGTCAGAAGCAAATTGCGGTTTTCCCTGAGGGCCGGGACTAAGCCTTCCTTCTGGGGGGAGAGGAGAGGGCTGGGGTCGGTGCCCAGCCCAGACAGGGGTGAAGGCGTGGGGGCTGCGGGGACTGCCGCCTCCCCCCGAGCCGGGGCAGGGTGGGGCTCTGCCACCCCTCAGCCCTGCTGGGCTCCCTCCAGGTTCCCCAAAGCCATCCAGTGGCCCAGAATCTTCTCTGCCTCCCACCCCTCCACGAAGGCGCAGGCAGGCAAGGAAGCTGCTTGAGGCCCTGGCGCTCTGACCCTTCGTCACGGGCCCAGGCCTGGTGTGGAGGGGGCCACGGCCTGCAGAGGGGCTCTGGGCAGACTTGGGGAGGGCGTCAACTCCACTCCCACCTCCCGAGGCCCGGCACACCTAGGACTCCAGAGCAGGGCCCAGATGACAGTGAAGCGTAGGTGGCACAGCATGGCAATTAGAAGCCATAGACAGAAATAAAGCAGGGAAGGGGCGCTGGGAGGGGGACAGCCTCGGATTGCAGCAGGCTGCCCAGACCTGAAGGAGAAGAGGGAGGGAGTCGGGTGGGTTCCCAGAGGAGCGTGCCAGGCAGAGGGATCCGGAGGCGGCTGCTCCTAGAGGAGCAGGAGTCGTGCTAGGGATGCAGGGCCTGGGGCCAGCGCCCTACTGTCTTCTGCAGGTGTCTGTTCAGGCACCCCTCCCCCAGGAAGCCTCCTGAGCCCCAGCTGAATGAGGTACCCCCACCATCCCCTGGGATTTCGTCTCTCAAAGCTAGTCACTGTGTGTCTGTGTGTCTGTCTCCTACAGGGCCCTGAGCCCTGCCTGGGGAGGTGGGGGAGGGATGAAGTTGCTTTGTTTGCCTCAGTGACCTCTGACCCCCTAACCCTACGACCTTCATCCTGAGGATGTGGGCCCTGGTTCCCCTCCACACCACACCTCTGAAAGGATAAACATTTTATTGAAATATAAGACACAAACAGAAAAGGGTACACACCCCCATGTGTACAGCTCAATGAAGTTTTAATTTTTTTTTTCTTTTTTGTGCTGGAGATTGAACCTGGGGGCATTCTACCTCCAACTACACCCCAGCCCTTTTTTAAAAATTATTTTGAAACAGGATCCTTCTGTCTCAGCCGTCCAAGTACTGGGATTACAGGCAGGTGCTACTGTGCCTGGATCCATGAAGTTTTAAATTTAGCATTCCGAAAGCCCCGGTGTCCCCTCCGTGTCACTGCCCCTGAGGGGAACTTCTGTGGTGACGAAGTGGATGAGTTCCCGTGTACATGAGGGCATCTAAGCGGCGTGGAGCGAGTGCTCTTCTGTGAGAGGCTCCCCGCACACCGCCTGCCCACGGCCGGCTCGCAAGGCACGCAACGTGGCAGCTTGCTCAACCCGGCCATCCAGGAGTTGGCTATCGTGACTGGGGCTGCTGTGGACGTCCTTGTCCGGTCTTTTGGGGACGTGTCTTTATTCTTTACTACTCCTGAGTAAAGAAACATTGGAATCACTGGATCACAGAGGCACATGCGTGTTTAGCGTTACTGCCCGTGGTCACCCCTCTCCTCTCCCCAGTGGCTGAGCACAGCCACACATACCCCACCTGCACTGCTCCCTGGCCTGGCCAGCTCTGAGTATCACCTGTGCTTCCAAGACATTTACTCAAAGGAGGAGAAAAGAAAGCTAAGATCTCGTATTTATGACTATATACATTGCATCTGACCTGTGAACACACCTAGTCACCATGGAGATCTGATGAGGTCAGTTTTGTTATTATCTCCTGCCCCTCCCCTCCAGGCTCAGCAAGGGGCTTGACTGAGATCACACCGGGATCCAGCCAGACCTCTGACTACACTCACCATCCCCGCCACTGGCCTGCCCAGCCCCTTGGAAGGATGGACACTGCTAGCCAGCTTCCTTCCAGATCCCCCCGGGGGGACTCTGACCCCTAGCAGCTCCCCAGGCACCCCCTTCTGCTCCAAAGCTCAATCAGGCATTAGGCCTTCACAGGGAGGAGATTCATTAAAATACATATCTCCAGGCCCCGCCTTTGCAACCTGACTCGACAAGTCCAGGGTGGAAGGCCCGGAACCGGTGCATTTAGCAAGCCTGCGGGGGCAACGCGATACGACGGCTCGGGTGAAGGTGATGGGAGCCAAGGAAGGGATTAGCACAAGGGAGGAGAAACACTCCTGGGCTTTAGCTCCCGCAGTGGATTCTGGAGCCAGAACTCCTGGGCTCACATCCCAGATCTGTCACTATCAATGACTTACCTTGTACAGCTAGTTTCCCCGTCTGAAAAATGGGCTGGTCCCCACCCTCACCTGACTGTAAGCATATGCAGGCATCCCGACAATGGACTTAGGACACCAGGGGGCCACAGAGGTTTGGATGTTGGTGACATCCCCCGGAGTCTGTTCCAGAGACACCTGAGCTAAGAGTGGGCTGGGAAGGGGAGGGAGGGCAGGTGGGGACACAGATGTGGGGAATGGCACGTGGCCTTCTTCCTGGGCTAGGTGGCGGGCTGGTCCCTAGGGGTTGATGGCTATGGACCCAGGATGAAAGACCTGGCTCTGCTCCCCTGTTTCCGTGACCCTGTGCCTCCGTTTCTTTAGAGGATGACAATGCCTCCCACTGCTGAGTGTAAAGGAACAGGGAGGAGACGGACTCAGGTGGACTCTAGTCCAGCTCCACGTGTGCCATGTGCCCTTGGGCAGTGGCTTCGTCCCTCTCCACCGCCTCTTCCTCAGTTGGACCAGGAGAGGCCTGTGCAATGAGCAGTGCCCAGGCGACAGGACTCTATCACTGCGGGGTCACATGAAGTGCCTCCTTTGCCAGCCCAGCCCTGCCTCTGCCCAGGCCAAATCTGGAACCACAGGCCGCTCAAAGACTGGTGAAACTGGCTTAGAGGTCAGAGTATCCAGCCCCTTTCCATGGTGCAGATGGGGAAACCAAGGTCTGGGGAGGAGCTGTGGCTTGTGGGGGCCATACCGTGTCCAGGGTCCAGTGAGAACCCAGACCTTCGACTCTTAACAGCATTGTGCCTTGGTTTCCCCATCTGTACCTGAACCTGTAGACGGTGGCAGTGGGGCTTTTGCTGGTATGAGTATGCTGTTGGGCACACAAGTGCAGAGTTGGGGGCGGAGGGCTGTCTCCGGCATGCCCCAGGTCAGGTGCAGCCGCCCATGGATTACCCAGGTGTCAGTACCTGCCAGGCCCGTCTCCAGGCTGCCATTGTCCCAGAGTAGAAAGGTGACAGGTGACAGGATTAGGGCTGATGTTGAGGGACACGGGGGCGGCCCTGCATCCGGGCCTCTCGCCTCTGTGGCATGGGGCCCTACTTAGAGTTCCTTCTTTTCCTTCCTTCTTTTCTTTCCTTCCTTCCTTCCTTCCTTCCTTCCTTCCTTCCTTCCTTTCTTTTTTGGTATTGAGGATTGAACCCAGGGGCATTCTACCTCTTTTATATTTTATTTTGAAACAGGGTTGCTGAGCGTTTCACTAAGTGTCTGAGGCCATCCTCAAACTTAGGATCCTCCTGCCTCTGCCTCCCAAGCACTGGGATTACAGGCATGTGCCACCATGCCGGGCTTAGAATACACATTTCTAACTTAATTATATATAAATATACATCTATGTTAAAGAGTCGGTTTGAGAATAGTAGGCCTGGGAATGTGGCTTAGTGGGGGAGTGCTTGCCTAGCACCTGTGAGGCCCTGGGTTCAATTCCCAGCAGGGAAAAAAAAGAGTAAGAGTATGAATCCTAAGGAACAGATTTGGCAATGTCGGACTGATCTTCACATGAATGTGAGACCTGCAAACACCCTTAGCACAGTCTACATGTGTGTGAACATGGGACACACATGTATGCACACACAACAGACACTGACACCTTTCGTGCACACCTGATCCTCGGGCCGCTGCACACTGGCACACACTCACATCCACTTTCCCCATGCCGTAAGCCACGTGGACACGTGTTCACATCTTTCTCGGCCTCAGAAACCTCCTGTGGCTGACATTACGCACTGAGTGCGGCGCACTTTTGTCTTCTTTTTGTGGTCCTGGGGACTGAGCCCAGGGTGCTGTACCTCTACGCTACATTCCCAGCCCTTTTAATTCATTCATTCATTTTGAAACAGAACCCTGCTAAGTTACACGTGCTGAGCGTCTCCTTAAGTGGTTGAGGTTGGCCTTGAGTCCCTGATCCTCCTGTCTCGGTCACCCGAGGACTGGGATTACAAGCGTGGGCCACCACGCCCAGCCCCAAGCACTTTTTATGATTCCCTTCATTTGATCTTCACAGCGACCCTGCTGAAATTGCTCATGTCAGTGAAGTGACTTGCCGAGGACACACAGCAGTGAGGGGACAGAGCAATGGCTGGAACCCAGGTAGTCTGACTCTGGAGCCTGAATTCCAGGCCCAGCTCCAGCCCCTGACTTGCCAGGTGACCCTGAGCCCATTGCTCTGCCTCTCTGACCTCAGTCTCCTCATCTGGGAAATGGGAACAGTTCTTGCTTCCCTCAACTGCTGTGAGGATTGAGGGAGGGGACATGGGAGAGCTCCTGGGGGCACAGGCTCCCTATGAATAGTGCCGTCCTCCAGTTACCAGGATTTGGGGGCACACAGCTGGGTGTGGAGAGCTTTGTCCCTTGTTAAGCTGTGTGATCTTGAGCAAGGGGGTGGGCTGCCACGTGCTAGTTTGGTTGAGACCAGACTTTGCAAGCAAAGCCCCGAGCGTCGCAGCTAGCAGGCGCTCGTGTGTGCCCCAGCCCTCCAGACCCCGAGCCGGCCATGGACCCCCCACACCCACCAAAGGGGAAGGAAAGCCACAGGCTGACTTGCTACAAAAGAGCCCAAAACGTGGGGATGTTTGTAAGGGCCAGTCTCCTGTTTATTTCCAAGCCAGCTGGGGGCTCTCCCACCCAGTCCCCGTGGTTGCAGCGGCCCGCCTGGCTCCGTCCAGGGGTCCTTGCAGTGTGGCTGGGTAGTGCGCGCGGGCAGCCGGCAGGGAGTCCTGCCAGGGTCAGTCCAGTTTCAAGTCCAGCACCAGAGCATTCTGGGAAGAAGAAAAGGGTCAGAGTGGAGAGGGGCTGGGAGGGGGACAACGACAGGGCTGGCTGGGCACAGGGCTGGGGAGGCGCTGGGCCTGTGGCCAGGAAGTGGGAAGTGGTGCCACACTGAAGCCAGGATTGAAGCAGACTCGCCCACGACCCCGGGGAGTCCCTTTGCTCTCAGAGTCTCTGTTTTCTCAACTGTCAGCACCCCAACCTCCCAGAGTAGAGAGGTTGAATGAGAAAAATGTTCATTGTACTCCACGCTCAACGTCTGGCACGCAGTGAACATTTTATATTTATTGGGCACTTACTGCATACCTTTAAGTGAATGACCTCCAGAGCTCTATGATGTCTATGCCCATATTCTCATCCCATTTTAAGCATAGGAAAACAGAGGGATGGAGAGAGGTCGAGGTATTTGCCCAAGATGACAGAGGTAGAGAGTGGCAGAGTTCAAACGCCCTTCTGGGGAATCCCTGGCCAGGAGGGCCCAGGTTCCGGGGGCGGGGGTCTTGCTTCTGGGATTGGCAGGATTCTACTGATGGCCACTCGCCTGCCTCAGCCCCATCCCTGCAGTTTGAGAGCTGCACGATCTTGCTTGTCACCCATTGGCTGAAAGGGTTGACTGACATGCCCTCCCACCACTCCCTCACCTCCACTATGTCCAGCGCAGCCAGGTTGTAGTTGATGGCCAGAATGTCTGGGAGTGGAAACCCAACTTGGAGTGCATCTGAGAAACACATAAGAGTCATTCAGCCCGACTGCCATGCAAATGATTAAGCAGTGGCTGCCTGGAGCAGAGCAGTGGGGGAATCGTGCAGTGGTTGATTCGTGCTGTCTTCCAGCCGTGCAGGCAGTCAGTTAAGCTCCATCTGCCAGGGAGGGTATTTAAACCCCAGCCCAAAAGGTCTCTGATGACATGGGATCAAGGGTCAGAGTGCAAATCATGGGATGGGCTTTGTCCCCAGGATGGTGCTAAAGACTACAGTGGCCTCAAAGTTTCCACAATGACCATCCACTCTCTTAGCCTCCGCATCTGGAACCAGTGATGGGTTCCAGACAGACCCCGCAGGTGGTACCCCTTCTTGCTTAAAGTACTTCTGGGGACCAGTAAACTCCAAGCCCATTGGAGCCCTCACCATTGACCTCTGGGATGTAGGCTTCCTGGAGAAAATCAGTAATAAATCCAGTCAAGTTCTTCTCCTGGGAGATTGAAAGAGAAAAAATATCCATGTGCCAGTTAGTCAATCTAGTCCAATCCAACCCAACCCGATCCGACACATCTGTCTGGCCTCGTCCCCCTTTGCCTGGGGAAAACAGCAGTGAATATTAGAGACATCAGTGTGTCCAGCAAATCAGAACTGGGCCCCATAGACCGTAGACCTCCGCCCTTCTTCTCTGCTTAGTCCCTGTTTGAGGCCTTGGGGCATGGTGCAGAGAGGGGGAAATTCAAGAGACAGGAGGTGGTTCTGTGAACCCACTCAGGCTCCAACAGAAAACAGCAGCTTTGGTCAGTCATCGCCCTCCTCCCAGCGCACTCCCTGCACGTGGGCATGAGACGCGATGGCACCCCCTCCTGGTTGCCTCGAGGGTTACACTAGCGCTGGTAAAGCACACCTCACAGGTTGGTGCTGCTGTGGTTCTTAGCACCTGCTAGTCAGGTACTTTGTTAGGCCCTGAGGCTACAGAGACTAGGAAAAATAATAGCTTGGCCAAAAGAGGCCAGCCTGGGCTGCCACTCCCCAGAGCGAGGTTTCTAAAGTCAATCCAGGGAGATGTAAGCAGGGACTCGGAGACGTCAGAGACTGTCCCAAGGTCACACCGTAAATCAGGAGTCCCAAGCCTTGAAATGGTCTTACTCTCGTCACAGTCCAAGGCCTCCGCCCTGTGGTCCGAGGGAGACCAGGCCCCACTTGCCCTCGAACCAGGCCAGGCACTGACACCTGGGCACGTACCTTGAATTTACCGACAGACGAGGTCCTGCGGGACAGGCTCAGTAGTCTGTAGGGGAGAGAGAAGGTCAGAGCCTGGAAAGGGGGACCCCAAGCACCCCGAACCTCTTACTGATGCAGGGTCCCCTCTGCAGCCTTCATGCGTTCACAAGTCTCTGCTGGCATGTCACCTGGTGGGACACACCACCCGTATTTCCTGCCCATTCTGTTCCCACAGCTCAAGCCACGAGGCTCCGCTGCACCTCCCCCCGCTGTCCCTGCTCTTCCGTCTTTTGCTCCTGCACGAGGCCAAGTGTGCAGAGGTTTACGGCCCACGGGTCAATCTCGGATCCTTGCTGGACACAGGGAGGAGCCCCTCTCTCCACCCCTCCCCCGCACAGCTTCCCCTGGGCACCAAATCGGCCATACAACGGCCTTCTTCAGACTCGGCCTGTCTGTTTTCAAGCATAGCGGCAGACCTTCGTTTCCATTCTCATTCCACGTCATTCAGGTGGCCCAGCCCAAAGGCCTAGGCCATCAGGGCGTCCCACCGCTCAGCCACCATGATTGGCTTGGACTTGGTCGTGTGACCCAAACTGGATCAAAGCCCAAAGTCTTGGTAATTTTGTTAAAACTATTGGGCAAGAGGCACCTGTTGTCATAGGGTCCCCCTGTCACCCTGAGGGGAGAGGCTGCCTGAGAATTTTGCCAACAAAGTCGATAGCAAAAGCCAGGGGAACAGGAGACAGATTCTTGAAGATCCAGCCACACTGAAAGCACACCTATCCCTAGAGCGTTCAATGATATGAGCCAGAAGATTCCCTTTGGGTGTAAGGCAGTAAAGGCTGGAATTCCTTCTCTTGCAAATCAAAGAATTCTGAAATGATGTGTCAGTAGTTATTAATGCAAATATAAGAATCAATGAGTCTCCTGAATATAAAGCTAGATGTTAATAATGCCCTCCTCCAGAGTGTAAGAATGAAAGGGGTGGGGGGACCCGGGCGTGATGGTGCACGCCTGTAATCCCAGTGCTTGGGAGGCTGAGACAGGAGGATTATAGGTTCGAGGCCAGCCCCAGCAAGTTAGTGAGACTCTCAGCAACCTAGCAAGACCTTGTTTCAAAATTAAAAAAATGAAATCGGGCTAGGGGTATGGCTCAGAGGCAAGAAGGCCCTGGGTTCAATTCCCAGCACCACACCCCAAAAAAGTATGGACTAGGTAATGAATGTCGTGCAGAAAGAGAGTGAGAGTGAGGGCTCCATTGGCGTTCACTCTTGTTAGCATAAGAAAGACTTCCTGGGGGGCAGGGCACCTTGTGAGCTGGGCCCTGAGGTTGGGCCAAGCCCATGAATGGAAGGGAGTGGGACCTGGGCCTGTGACCACACCCACTTGAAAGAGTAGAAGGAGGAGAATTTGAGAAAGTCTTTGTGTGCCAAACTAAGATGTAAAAAAAGACTGCAAGCCAGATGTGGTGGTGCACACCTGTAATCCCAGTACTTAAGAGCCTGAGATAGGAGGATCACAGGTTCAAAGACAACCTCAGCAACGCAGCCAGACTCTCAACAACCTAGCGAGACCCTGTTTCAAAGAAAACAAAAAATATAAAAGGGCTGGGGTTGTAGCTCAGAGGTAGAACTTCCCTGAGTTCAATGGAAGGAAGGAAGGAAGGAAGGAAGGAAGGAAGGAAGGAAGGAAGGAAGGAAGGGAGGAAGGAAGGGAGGGAAAAGATCATGCAGCGGGGAGCCACTGAGGGCTTCAGAGCAGGGTAGTGACCAGAGCAAGCTGGCAGTGTGAGCGCTCTGGGTCCGAGGCAGCGCCAGGAGCAGGAAGCGTGTGGGTGGTGACGCCCGCGCAGGGCCACGGGATGCCAGCGCTGGGCAGTGGCTCCTACCTGTCCAGAGAGGTGGCCATCCGCAGGCGGTTCTCCTGCACCGAGTACTGAACGTTCAGACTGAAATGCTGGCAAGGAGAGGAAGCAGAGAAAAGGCAGTGGGCTCCCCATGAGCACACCACTGCCAAGACCAAGCAAGAGTTCGCCTCGCTGCCCCTCGTGCCCTCGGAACCAAACCCAGAAGCCTCCCTGTACCCCTCCCCAGCCTCCTTGCCCCTCCTCATCCTAGGCCAGGACAGCACCTCCAAAAATACCTGGCACCATGGTGGGTCTCTGCACACACTGTGCCCTTACTCCAGGCCTTCACCCACACTGTAACCTCTGCTTGGAGAGTCCCCCATCCCCTGCCTCCCCAACATCAACCATCTCCTGGCCAGCTCCTGCACAACCTTCAAGACCTAGTTCTGTGGTCACCTCCTCTGGGAAGTCCTCTGTGATTTCTCCCATAGTCCCCTGGGTGAGCCCTTCACTGGCCTTGTAGCTGCGTGGGGATGTTGGAGGGAGGGAGGAGGGAGGAACGAGGAGGGAAGAACTAAGCCACAGAGCTTCGGTTTGCTGACCTTTCCACTCAAAGATTCAGAGGCACATCCTGGGAGGCCAGGACCGCACAACTGAGGTTAACTGAGACCTCTGATCCATTTCTTGGCTACCAACTAAAATCTCACCCTCCCACCTTGAATATCCAGGAGGCCGGGAAGACGCCGGGGCAGGCTCCACTCACAGCTTCCAGGAGGAAGAGGGACATGGGGGGCTTGCCAGACCGCCGAAGGGCAAACATCTCCAACGTGCCGTGGAGGTGCAGCAGGCTCTTGCCCGGCTTCATGGTGACCTTGGGGGGCTTGGTTATCCTGATCTGCGTCACCAAGGGCTTCGGCTTGGGGTAGGCCTTAGCCACCTACAGAAACCAGGATGCTTCACTCAGGGCCCGTCCCTGGGCCCGTGGCTTTAGTTGGAACCAAGAGGCCATGAGCAAACAGTTGAGCTCTACCCTGGCACAGGAAGCAGGGCGTGCACAGGTAGGGTGTGTCGATTGGGAAGTAAAAGGGCAAGGCGCACAGCTTGGCTGTTCCTGTATCAGACAAAGGAGTTACAGAGCATAAAAGCCGAGCTCTTTCGAGGCTGGATACGAAGAGTACTAGGAAGAAGTCAGGATGTTCCGCGAGGGGCAAAGGACGTGAGGCGTTGAAAACTGCCTCCCAAGTCCCTCCCTTTGCCTGGAGGGCGGCAGAGTGTGGTGATGAGGGTAGGCCGGACACTCACTTTAGGGATGAAGCCAGCCAGTGTCGCAGTGGTTTGTGGGGGCAGATCACCAATCTACAAAAAAAAAGCCAGCATCAGATTACTGAAGCTCCCCACCCTCCTAACAGCCACCTCAGCTCACTCAATAAAGCCAGGCTCCCGGTTCACACCGCTTAGCTCTCTGTGCTGAGCTGAGATCCTAGGTGGCCCGACCGCGGCGCTCTCAGCACGAGGTCAACTGCTGAGAAAATGTTGTTGAACAGAAAAGCAGGAAGATATATGGGAGGAATGGCAGATGCAATGGATGAGGGGGGCAGGTGGGTGGATCGCAGGTGTGTACAGGTAGATGGATGGAGAAATGGATAAACAGGTGAGAGGGTGAAGGGGTGGAGGATGGGAGGATGGATGGGTGGATGGATGGGAGGATGGATGGGAGGATGGATGGGTGGGTGGGTGGGTGGATGGATGGATGGATGGATGGATGGATGGATGGGTGGATGGGTGGATGGATGGATGGATGGATGGATGGATGGATGGATGGATGGATGGATGG
>PVLC010018397.1:0-32253 GCA_004027655.1 Graphiurus murinus | reverse complement strand
AAAAATGCAACTACTATATGATACAGCAATCTCACTTTATATTGAAAGGAAATAAAATAGGTATATTGAAGAAACATCTACACTCCTGTGTTTATTGCAACACTATTTACAATAGCTAAGAAATGAAAGTGACCTAAATGGCTATTAACTGATGAATGAATTTAGAAAATGTAATAAAATGTGCACAGTGGAACACTAGTTAGCCATAAAAGGAACCAAACATTGCCATTTGCAACAATTTGGATGGAACTAAACATCATTATGTTAAGTGAAATAAGGCAGGCACAAACAGATAAACACCACATGAGGAATCAAAGAAATAAAGAAGTTGACCTCATGGAAGCTGAGAAACTGAGAGTCAAATGATGGTTACCAGAGTCTGACAGATGGAGGGAGGGAAGAGGTGTGGGGAAAGGTTGGGCAATCAGTATTAAGTTATGGTTATATGTAAGAAGTTCTGTTGCACTGTACTGCACAGTAGGGCAAGTATAGACTATAGTAACATACTGTACATTTTTAAAAACTAGAAGCAAGGGGGTCTTAAGTTTTCACCATAAAGAAGTCATAAATGTCTGAAGAGGTATGTTTAATCTTTCTTATTTATTTATTTATTTATTTATTTATTTATTTATTTATTTATTCAGTCATGGCAAATGATTTAATCTTTTCCTGTTAGTGTTAAATGAAGAAGAAGGCAACAGTAGACTCTGGAAAGAGGGAAATAAGACTTGCTTTAGTAAAGGAGGGTATATACAATTATTATCATTATCTCAAACTCTATCACAAACACATTAAACTTTACAATATAATCATACAACAGCCAAGGTATAGTGTGTCTTATTTTGAAAAGTGGACCTATCCTATACATGTGTCCTATACATGTACTTTAGGAGAGAATAAAAATTTAACAACTCAGACTTTCTATCTGTCCTCAATGGTTGAACTGAGAAGAGAACATTCAGGTGAATATCCTCAGTCCTTCATAAAGAGCTGAGAGAAAAAGAATGGGCTTGTGAAACCAAAGCAGTTCCCAAATAGTTTAAAGTTACTGGAGGAAGAAGGTAGGAAACATTATATTTCTAATTCCACTGAGAAATGACAACCATCACATGACTTGAAACATCATATGACAACCATCACAGAATCATGGCATTTGTGTTTGGGCAATCTTTATTTTACTTAATAATGACGCCAAATTGCAAGAATATTAATGCAAAGGAGACACCAGTGTATTAAACATGGAATCCATTAACTCTGGTACTGTGTGTGCCATGCTGCAGGGCACATAGAAACAAACGGAATATAACTAGAATTCAGTACTATCTACTGTTTCAAGCATCCAGTGGGGATCTTGGGACATACCCTCCATGGATGAAGGAGAAGTAGTGTACTCTGAGAACACAAGTTCCTAGAATCACTGCTTTGATGCTGACTCTGTGGTGTCTGAATAGTCTACTTCCAAATGGTTTCTTCTAGGGATCCAATTCTCATTTGTTTCACCCTAATTACAGCCTTATCATATCCTGTCTTGGTTTAATATTTTGATATTTTGTTCATCATGGCCTTTTTATATTAATTTTTAGTAAGTATTGGGTTGTTGTATTATTTATCTTAACTAAGTAGTTTTTGGGCATCTCTTTAAGTTTTGCACTGGGATGAATGCCTCACACAGCTCACCTGAGTCCTGGTCCTGACTAGCATGTTACCATACACGCAGTAAATATAAAAAAAAAAGTTAAGTAAACAATCTGTGGTGAATAAATTAATGCATCATTTCATTCACTCTACAAGGATCTCCTGCTCTGGATGGCTTCTGTGGAAATGTGTCCTTAGAATGCATCCCTATTTCTTATCTATTTTCTTTTCCCTTCTTTCTAAGTTGTATCACTCCCTTTAAGTAAGAGATAGAGAAGTTTGAGGACTTTGGTTGGGCACTAATTGAAGGAAGCAATCAGAAAACTAAAAAAAAATTGGACAGAGAAACAACAAGCTACTTTGGAGCTCCCATGCAAAAACCTCCTCTGGAAACAGCATTTCTGCAAGCCCAGCAAGGACTTTTGGTGTACTTTTTCTTCTGTCACTTCATCTTGCTTATTTGGGCTTAGGCATAAGAGGGGATATATAATGCCATTTCTGATTCATTCTGTCACAGATAAGTGAAAGGAATGAGTTTAGACCTAAATTGGAAAGTGCTTAGGATGGAGAGGTGATGGGAATATCAATCAACTTATCTATATCTCTAATCTCCAAGTTAGAAGTGAGAAACAGCTGAGTTTCTGAGAACTCTAACAGACAAGCTAATTTTTCCAAAATTATTTTGCAGAGCAAGTCTGATGAGAGATTAATGTGATGAGATGTAATTTCTAGGCTTCCTCCAGTTGAGATTGTGTTGCGTGAATCAGCCCAATGATAAAGTTGTCGCACACTAACTGTCGCGGGGCAATTCTTCATGCTCCCTGTGTGTCTGTCTAGAGGAATAAACTTGCTTATTAAACTCAGAGGCATATCTGGGGTTCTAATTTAAGAACCTCAGCCTCCTAGCATGTTGATTGGGGATTTTACACGGTGAAGCTAAAACCATAAGGATTTTGTGAAATTGTATTTAATTCTTACTTGCCATTTGGAAATCATCTTTCTCTCTCAGTCTCTCCTCCCTCTCATTATCAGAAACATGCATTTTGGAACTCTTACTGTTCTTTTTCTTTTAATCCTTTGAGTAAGTGATTTTTTTCATACTGCTGTTATTCTTCTGAGGCTGCTTTTATGTCAGCAAGATGTTATGGCCATTTGGTAGATGACATGCTAGGGATGAGGTACTTGACTAACTAGCTCCTCACTCTACCTAGAATGCTGCGGGCTTCAGTTTTATTCAATAGAATTTACACAGCTGTGCATAAGGACACTGTCTAAAGCAATGGAGTTCAATCATTCAGCAAAAATCAATCAATCAACCAATATTTGTTGCACATCCGTTCTGATGATAGAACTAGATATCTTTAATTGATGCTGCAGTGCATCACTAATCCGCAGAGAAAGAATTTCAACTCGAGCACTTTCAATAATGTTCATGTATTCTAGCTCATTATCTAGGAGATGTTCAAAAGAGTTGACTGAACTGTGAGAAGGTCTGTGTAAAATTGCTTTTGCATTTTATGTGAAGTGACAGACACAAAGTTGAAGGAAACCCCAGTATCAGGAGTGTCCCTACATCCCCAAGTGGAACAAAATTTAACAAAATCATCAAAAGACTTTCTTTGGAAATACAGAGTTGATGTCTTAGAGTGAGTATGTCTTGAGTTGTACAATGTACAGATATGCTTTCACTAAAAAGTAAAACAGATAAAAAAGAACAGCTGTTCTGTTGGAAGTTGACCCAGTGGGTCAACATAGTAGCACAGCACATAGCCAAGCCTCAAAGTCCATGAGAGTCTCTGGGAAGCGTTCCCAGGAAGTGTTGTGCAGCCTGTGGGCTGAGGGACATATTTTGGCACTTTCCATGCAATCTGAGCACGCACTAATTACTATATATTATACTAGCAGCCACCTTCTATAGCATTACCCTGCCAGACACTATTCCAGGCAGCTGGTGATTTCAACAAGTTTAGAAACTTCCTCAGTGTTGAATAGCTAATAGGTGGCCAGAGTAAGGATTCCAATCTTTGTCTTACTCAAAATTTATGTTTATACTCACAAGACATACTAAGTTGCTGAGGCTGGCCTGGAACCTGCGATCTTCCTGTCTCAGTCTCCAAAGTAATGGGGTTATAGATGTGTGCCACCATGCCCAGCCGTGTTCTCAGCCTATCTTAATGTTGGGTAAATGCTATGCTCAGTCATTACTTCCTGAATGATATAATCATTGTCATTACCTAAAAAATAACAAACAGATATTCAGTAACGACTAGGTGTAAGTCACTAAATTAGGTGATGAATGGAATTCAGGAAAACATAATAATAATAGTGACCATTGTTTACCATATGCTGGGCATTGAACCAGGTACTTTCTTTCAATTCAGTACTGGGTTTAATCTTCCCAGTAGCCCAATAGTCACTATCAAGACCCTATTTTTTGAAATAGGGAGCACAATTCCCTAGAAGTCAAATAGTTATTTTTGCAAGATTTCATAGCTAGTAAGAGACAGAGCCTGGACCTAAATCAAAACCAGGTATTCCTCTTAACTAGCAAATAGGTAAAATTTTTGAAAATTGTATTGATGCAAATAGCCACTTAAAATAATCTCTAATAGTTAAATACAATTACTTTTAGTTTACAATATGTAAATTCGTACTGATTTGCCAAAGTTTTGCTGTAGTGCCACATGTTGCTATTCAGTTTTTGTGAAAAGTAGTTCCCTTAGAATTCTGTTGTTTTTCTTACACAAACTACACCCATAATTTATACAATTTCCAGTTTCAGTTTCTATAAAGTGGGCCCAGAATTTAATGATATATAAAAATTGTTTTCAGCATAAAATCTTTCCAGATTTCTATCATTTTTCTTAAATGTGCTCAGTTGCTTCATAAAAACCTAATCCAAGACTTCTCTTTATCAAGGTTCATCAAAACCTTTGATCTACTTCTCATACAATTCCCTTTTTTAATGAATACTTAATAGGTATACTAATAAGATTTATATATGTAATAACAAACAAAAAATAATGTCGAAAATAGACCAGGGAATAAGGATGACGGAGTCTTGATGGACAAATCATTCTCTTGGTGTGAGCAGGAATGAACAGGAGAGTGGTCTAATAACCATGAATTTTCAGGGTCTGAAGTCATCACAGAATGCTTTTCAGAGGCACTAGAATATTTAGTAATTCAGTGGTGTTTAGTTGAGCCAACTTCTACTGTACTACTTGTATGCATTTTTCGTTAACAAACAGATCTAGCACTTATGATATGCCAGTCACAACTGTTAGTATTTTATAAATATTAACTCATTTAATCCTGGAAACTACTCTTGGGGGTAGACACTATTATTATCCTATTTCATAGAAGAGAAAACTAATGGTCCAAGAGCTTACCTACCTTGCTCAGGTCACATACCTCTCAAGTGATGGAGCCAGGATTTGATTCTAAGAGTGTGTTCTTAACCCTGCGCCTCCCAAAGAAGAGCCATTATATTTCCTTTTCAAAGCTTACAATCCAGAAAAAAAAAAGTGCATGTGTTCCATGTGTTCCCCATACAAACTTGAATATGATAATTATCTATCTTAGGTGTCCAGGAATTCACTAACATCTTCTCTTGTTATGTCCACTAATACATGCAAATGAATTTGCAGTCAACATATGGAAAGCCTATTGTTTATAGAGGTAAGTTTCTATTTGTCTTAGCTTCCTTCCTTCTCAAATGATAATATGAACAGGGGCATCTGATTTTCTTTTGTTAAGCCACTTTGCTTATCTCTTTAAAACCATTTCCTGTATATGTTACTCCTCTTTATGGCTTCCAGGCCCGGGGGTGATAATGCAGACCACGTGTGGGAGACCAGCAGGCTGGAGCACACCCTGGAAATTCTCAGGAACTTGTCCTGGAGGAGTACTTTGATTCTTTTATCTTTCTACTATGGATTATACACAGAAATCCCTACAACTTCCTGGGATTCTGAGTCTGATTTTGAGTCATTTTCATCTCCCAACCAAACTATACATCTCAATCTGAACAAACATCTTCACTTTCAATGCCACAAAAAACGCTTCTGTGGTCTTTATTTCTAGGCTTTTAAGAGAGGAGAAATAGATCTGCGTTTTCAACAGATTTCCATTGGCAATGATTTTCTCTTCTGTGAAAGTGGTTTCAAACTGTTAGAACATATGGGCAATTGTATTAAAGAAAAATGGGTTTTAAAATAACTTCATATTTCTTTTAAGTAGGTAATATACACATGATTCAAATGTTCTAAGTATAAACTTTCTACAGGAAATCTTTCTCCTAACTCTGTTCCTCAGCTACCCAGCCATCTGGATGCACACATCTTTCACTATTACAAGAAATATTTTTAAATATTTAAATGGCCTGAAGTGTTAATAAATATGATGAATAACTAATAAATAAATAAATAAGATGAATAGTTGATGCTATATTTGAACTGCAATATTGCTTCAAAACATCAGATTTTCAGAAATCCTCTGAACATCCTATTAACTCTGAATGGAGCTGGAAAAATAAGAATTCTAACATAAGAAAATAACAAGCAAAGTCCAGTATCTGGATTATGAGAAATAACTTTGCTACATAGAACAGGTATTAAGATATATAAATTGGAGTTAGATGGTAATAATTCTATAGGAGAACATAATTAAACTATATTATTTAGTTCTACTTCTGAAAACTAAGTTTCATTTTTATATCTTGATTCAATTTTAACTGTAATTAAGGAATTTTTAAAATATCACAAATGCTACATAGTGAGGCACTCCGCAACTTAGTGAGACTCGGTTTCAAAATAAAGAATAAAAAAAATAGGGCTGGGGGTGTAGCTCGGAGGTAGAATGCCCCTGAGTTCAATCCCCAGTACTGCAAAAAAAATATATATATATATATATATATATATATATATATTTTTATATATATATAATCACAAATGCCTTTAAAATGCTGCAGAAGATGCCCAAGGATAAAAAGAAAGAGCAAACATTCCAAATGGATCAGTAATGACAACACCCATAGACAGAATCTCTTCTTCCCAAGTCATAACATCACAGAGATGTGTGGTGCACCTGCCGGTCTCTTACTGAACTTAAAACAATCACACACAATAGCTCACAACTTCTGCACCTTCTTGAGCACATTTGTCAGTATGTAAATATAGTTGGGAAGAACCTTAGATGGGTTTCAAGAAGGAACCAAGATTAAAATGACAGCCTTACACACATTTAATGCCTTAAAAATTTAAAAAAATTGTTTTGAAAAGTCAGAACCCAAAGCTTCATCTATATCCAATGATAAGAAATGAAATATTGGGAGCCAAGTTCTAAAACGTTTTTAGAGCTGCATTTGTTTTTAATTTTGACTCATGTTCTTACAGAGTTAAAATAGAGATATTTTGGCATGAAGAGGAGTTAAAAACAACAAATGGCTTCTCAAAGAGGTCATGTGTGAATATTTTAACATTAATTTCCAAAGAAAATTATACCTGCAAGCACTTTTAGCTAATATAGCAATATTTTGCTTGTAGCATGAGTTTTGTTGAAGCATCTATGCATTATCATTAAGCAACATATAGAAAGCAAGAACTTTGTCCCAATTTCAAACTGATGAGTCAGGTGAATCTCATCATGATGCCCATGCTCACATCAAAAGAGTTGTGTTTTTAATGAGCAAATCTGCTAATATTATATATTTTAACTATTCCCTTTGCAGGCATGCTTACTGGATTATTCTCAGTTCTAGGATAGACTTTGTTATAGTTCGGGTCTGAAATGTTCCCCCAAGGCCCATTTGTTAAAGGTTTAGTCTCCATCTTGGTGCTAGTGGATAGTGTTAGAGACTTCCTGAGGTGGGGCCTGGTGGGAGTTGTTAAATCACTGGGCACATGCCCTCTAGGGCAATTGTGGAACCCTTATCACTTCTTCTTTGCTTCCCAGAAGCCGTGCAGTGAGCAGCTTGTTACCATCCGCTGCTGCCTTGATGTGCTGCCTTGTCACAGGCCCAAAGCAATGGAGACAACCAACCCTGGGCTGAAACCACTAAAACAGTGAGTCAAAACCCACCTTTTCTCTTTATTATCTGACTCATCTCAGGTGTAGTGATTACCAACCAAAAGCTAAGACAGACGCGCCTGTTTCTCATTATGTATTTTCCTTTACGTTTGATTCTCATAATGACACACTCCTCAGTCAGTACATGCTGTGTTTACAAATCTCCATTGTATACAAGAACATCAACAGCAAAAATTTATATTTTATTTCCCAGAGGGGACACCTAATTTCATACATAATCCCCTCAAATGAGGTAGATACATTTGATGATGCCTGTATACAAATGGAAATTTAACTTATAACTTGACCCTGATTAGTTATCCTAATGTGGGACAGAGGGTCTCTGAAACTCATTTATTGAATATTTTATCCTTTCCCACCCCCTCCACGATTTTTTTGAAAATAGAATTTCCCTAAGCAAAATGAGAAGATATAAATTTCATTTTCTTAGCTCCTAGCCACTGAACAAACAAGGGAGAGGAATCAGGAGTTGAGTGTGCTTAAAGAATGCACAGACTAGATTTTTAAAATGCCTCTGAATTTTAATGATTTGATTAGGATAATGAGTCTTGTGTTATGTTTACTACATTCTGAAAATCATATATTATGAGTGTTGCTGATTGCCATGTTTAAAATAATAACCTGCGTCTCAGTTTTGGCACTGTGATGACATCCATTTTACTACGACCATCACTGTCATTATCATCATCACCACCATGATTATATAAATCACGGTTTGCATGTGTTATGTATGACCTCCATTTAGGCCTTGCCAGACTGAATGGTCCCTGTCTATCAGCAGACAACAGTCAGGTCTATGTTTTTGTGTTCCAGCATTCAGACAATTGTTTTTGTAATTCCAAAGAACTGATCTTACAATTTAGAGTCAGTAACTCCTGGTGAACACTAAAGCTTCTGTGACATTTTATACAAATACATGATTTATTTGGGATAAAACAAATTAAGTTAGATGAAAACAATGCAAAACAAAACCATACATAGTTATTAAACACATACTATGGTTAGGCATCCTTCTGGGTATGGGATACTAGGTAAACAAAATCTGTGCTATCACTGTCTTCTTACACTTTAGGCATCACTGGGAGGAAAAGAAATGAGAGCTTTTACAGGGCCAATGTGAAAATCTGTGCAAGTGGATGGCAGATCACCTTCCCCATGCTTGGCAGGTGGGCATCACGGAAGGCTTCATCAAGGAAGACCTGTTGAGTTTGCCATGAAGCCTCTGTAAGAGTTAGCTGAACTTGAGTGGATAGAGAATGAAATGGTAGCTCTACAGGAGAAGCTATTCTGTTACAGGTGCAGAGCCTACAGGAGCAGAAGAGTGAAGAATTGATAGGTGTTCATTGTGATGAGCAAGGAGAGGAGAAAGTGGTGAGAGATGGGTCTCAAAAGCAGGGCAGTGTCTTGTTCAGCCTGTTAGTGAATTTGGAGGTTACTTTAGGAGTAATGGAAAGGACATGAATATAATTGTATTTTTAAAATTTATTAGTGCATTGTAATCATACATCTTTTTGAAGTTCAGGGTGATAGAGGCATACATGCATACAGTACTCATTGAGCCCTTCCACAATTCCCATCCCATTACCTCCCTACCCCTCCTTTCCATGCTCAGCACAGTGATTGGCTTTGATAAGTTTGTGTATGAATATCATGAATATTGAGGTGTTTACCTCCCCCCCATCTCCCTCAGTTAGATCCCCTTCTTCACTCAACTAAGGTTCTCTTTCTTTGTCTGGAGTCTCTCCTGTATCCCAAGTTCTCCCTAGCTTCTGTATATGAGGGAGGACTTCTGACCTTTCACTTTTTGTGACTGATCTCACTTAGCATAATGTTTTCCAGTTCCAACCATTTCCTTGCAAATTACATAATTTTGTTCTTCTTTATGGTTGAGTAGAATTCCATTGTGTATATATCCCACATTTTTGTTATCCATTCATCTCTTGATGGACATCTTGGCTGGTTCCATAGTTTGGCAATTGTGAATTGTGCAGCTATAAACATAGACATGCATGCATCACTCTGGTAGTTTGTTTTCCATTCTTTTGAGTGGATACTCAGGAGTGATATAGCTGGGTCATATGGTAAACTCATCCCCATTCTTCCTAGGATCCTTC
This sequence comes from Graphiurus murinus, assembly GCA_004027655.1. Lineage (NCBI taxonomy): Eukaryota > Metazoa > Chordata > Mammalia > Rodentia > Gliridae > Graphiurus > Graphiurus murinus. The sequence goes on along the minus strand of PVLC010018397.1, from coordinate 22,414 downwards.
ACAGTGTTTTCCAAAGTATTTGCACTAATTTGCCATCCCACCAACAGTGTATCAGAGTTCGTACGTCTCCACATCTTCTCTAGTATTTGTTATTTTTTTTTTAATGATTCCCATTCTAATTTGGGTTCGGTGAAATCTCAGGGTAGTTTTGATTTACATCTCTCTGATTGCTAATGATGTTGAACATTTTTTCATACATTTATTGGCCATTTGTATTTTTTCTTTTGTGAAGTGCCTATTTACTTTACTTGACCATTTTTTGATTGGGTTATTTGGTTTTTTAGTGGTGAATTTCATAAGTTCTCTTTATATTCTTTAGACCTCTATCAGGGGAGTAGCTAGAAAAAATCTCCCATTCTGTCAACTCTCTCTTGAGGTTCTTGATACATAAAAGCTCTTTGCTTTAATGCAATCCCACATGTTAATCCTTGTTTTAATTTCTTGTGCCTTGGGGTTTTGTTGAGGAAGATTTACCCGTGCCTACATGTTGGGGTGTTCCTCCTTTGCCCTCTTCAAGTAACTGCAAGTTTCTGGTTTGATTTCCAGGTCTTTGATCCCTCTTGAATTGATTCTTATGCAGAGGGAGAAAGTGGGGTTTATTTCCATTTTTCTGCATAGAGTTAACCAGTTTTGCCAACACCGTTTGTTGAAGAGGCTATATTTTTTCCACTGTGGTTTTGGCCCCTTTGTCAAAAATCAATTTGCTGTTTGTGGATTTGTTTCTGATTCTTCTACTCTGTTCCACTTGTCTATGTATCTGTTTTTGTGACAATTTCATGTTTTTTTTTTTTTTTATTACTATGGCTCTGTAGTATAGTTTGAAGTCAGATATTGTGATGCCTTCTGCATAATTCTTATTGCTGAGAAATATTTTGGCCATTCTGTTTTTTTTTTTTTTTTTTTGGTGGGGGGGGAGGTTGTTGTTTTGTTATTCCAAATGATTTTAAGGACTGAATTTCTATATCTGTGAAGAATGACCTTGATATTTTAATGGATATTGCATTGAATCTATAGATCATTTTTGGAAGAATGGCCAGTTTGATGATATATATTCTTCCTATTAAAGAACATGGAAGGTCCTTCCATCTTCTAAGATCTTCAATTTCTTTTTTCAATGTTCTATAATTTTCTTTGTAGAGGTCTTTTACCTCCGTGGTTAGGTTTATTCCTAAGTATTTTATTGTTTGGGTGGATATTGTGAGTGGAAATTTTTTCTGGATTTCATTTTCAGTGGATTTATGGTTGCCATGTAGAAAAGCTTCTGATTTTTTAAGGCTGACTTTGTATCCAGACACTTTGCTGAACTAGTTGATGACCTTTAAAAGCCTTTTCGCTTGTAATCCCAGCATTCGGGAGGCTGAGACCGGAGGATCCGGGTTCGCGGCCAGCCTCAGCTACCTAGTGAGGCACTCCGCAACTTAATGAGACTCGGTTTCAAAATAAAGAATAAAAAATAGGGCTGGGGGTATAGCTCGGAGGTAGAATGCCCCTGAGTTCAATCCTCAGTACCGCAAAAAAAAAATAAAAAAAAATTAAAAAAAATAAATAAAAGCCTTTTGATTGAGTTTGTTGGGTTTTCTAAGTATAGGATCATGTAATCTGCAAATAGAAATAGTTTCAGTTCTCCTCCTATTTGTACTCCTTTGATTTCCTTCTCTTGCCTTATTTCTCTGGCTAGAGTCTCAAGTACTATATTGAAAAGGAATGGTGATGGTGAACATCCTTGTCTTGGTCCTGATTTTAAGGGTAACTCTCATAGTTTTTCCCCATTCAATATGATGTTGGCTGTGGGCCTATTGTATATCGACTTTATGATGTTGAAGTATTTTTCTTCTAATCTGACTCTCCGCAGTTTAAGCATGAATGGGTATTGGATTTTGTCGAATGCTTTTCTAGCATCTATTGAAATGATCATGTGATTTTTATCTTTAGCTCTGTTTATGTGGTGAATGACATGGATTGTTCTTCATATGTTGAACCAGCTTTGCATCCCTGGGATGAACCTGATTTGGTTGTGTTGTATAATTTTCTTATGTGTTTTTGAATGCCCATTGGTAGTATTTTGCTTAGAAGTTTTGTGTTTAAGTTAATCAATGATATTGGTCTGTAGTTTTCTTGAGCTGTCTTTATTTGGTTTTGGTATTAATTTGATGCTGGCTTCATAGAATGTATTTGGGAGAGTCTCATCTTTCTCTTTCATGGACTACATTGAGAAGTAGAGGGATCAGACCTCCTATAAAGGTTTTATAAAATTTGGCTGAGAAACCGTCTAGACTTGGGCTTTTGTTTAATAGTAGGCTCTTTATTGCTCTTTCAATCTCTTTGATTGTTAATGTTTGGTTTAAATTTTCTATATCCTTTTGATTAAATTTAGGAAGGTTCTGTGTCTAGAAATTTGTCAATTTCTTGTAGGTTTTCCATTTTGTTGGAGTATAGTTTTTCAAAGTAGTTTCTGATAATCCTCGGAACTTCCATGCTGTCTGTGGTAATGTCACCTTTTTCAGCTCTTGTTTTAGTAATTTGGGTTTATTCTTTATTTCTTTCAGTGAGGTTGGCTAATGGTTTATATATCTTGTTTAATTTTTTGCGAAACCAGCTTTTGGTTTTGTTGATTTTTGTTGTTGTTGTTCTTTACTCAATTGATTTCTCCTCTGATTTTAATGGTTTCCTGCCTTTTGCTGGCTTTGGGATTAGGATTCCTGCTTTTCAAGGGCTTTGAGGTGTGTCATTAGGTTATTTATTTGGTGATTTTTCTGATCTTCTTATGTGAGAATTCAGTGCTATGAATTTTCCTCTTAGTTCTGCCTCCATAGTGTCCCAGAGACTTTGATATGTTGTGTCTCTATTTTCATTTGTCTAGGAATTTCTTTATTTCTACCCTTATTTCTTCTATGATCCATTTCTCACTCAGCAGTGTAGTGTTCAGTCTCCATGTATTTATGAAGTTTTTCTGAGTATTCTTATAGTTGATTTCTAGTATCATTCCATTATGGTATGAAAAGATGCAGGGGGTTATGTCACATTTTTTAAATTTGCTAGTGTTTACTTTGTGGCCCAGGATATGTCTCTTTTGGAGAAGATTTCATGAGCAGCTGAAAAGGATGTATTCAGATGTAGCTGGATGAAATATTCTATATATGTCTAGTAGGTCCATTTGGTTTATGGTGTTTTTTAGGTCTGAGGCATCTTTACTGATCTTTGTCTAGAAGATCAGTCTAGTGGTGTAAGAGGAGTATTGATGTCTCTGCATATACTATATTGGGATCTATGTGAGACTTATTGTCATGAATAGTCTGTTTTATAAGAGTTGTTCCACTTATATTCAGAGCATAAGTGTTGAGTATCATTATATTCTCTTGTTGTATTGTTCCTCTTATCAGTAAAAAATGACCTGCTTTGTCTCTTCTGTTAAGACTAGGCTTGAAATCTATTTTGTCTGATATGAGATTTGCTATCCTTGCTTGTCTTCGAGTTCCATTAGCATGGATTACCTTGCTCTAGGTCTTCACTTTTAGTTTGTATCTTTACCTGTAAAGTGCATTTCTTGCAGACAGCATATAGATGGATTATGGTTTTTAATCCATTTTGCCACCTTATGTATTTTGATTGGAGAGTTGAGGCCATTGATATTCAGCATGATTATTGAGAGATGTTTTTTAATTCCTAACATTTTTAATTGTAAATTCTGTTTGAGGTAGTGTTTTTTTCACCTTTGCTTAATTGTTCATTTGATGGAAATCATTCTTTCTCTGGTTCAGGCATTTTTTATTTCTTCTTTGTAATTTATCTATTTGACTGTTTTCTCCAATGCTGGTTTGAAAGACATAAATTCTTTCAGCTTCTTCTTGTCATGGAAGATTTTTATTTCCCTGTCAGATTTGAAAGGTAACTTTTCTGGGTAAAGTATTCTTGGCTGGAAGTTATTTTCTTTCAGACTTTGTAATATATTGCTCCAGGCTCTCCTAGCTTTCATGACTTGGTTTGAGAAATTTGGAGTGATTCTTATTATTTTGCCTCTGAATGTCACTCTGTCTTTTACTCTCATTGCATTTAAAATTATCCCTTGGCCTATACATTATTCAATTTGATTATTATGTGGCATGATGAATCTTTTCTCTGATCTAGTCTAATGGGGGTTTATATATTTCCTGTACCTGTGTGGTGACCTCACTTTCTATATTTGAGAAATTCTCTGATATTATTTCTCTGAAAAGATTTTTGATCCCTTTGCTTTTGGCTTCTAGCCCTTCTTTTATGCCTATTATTCTTAGGTTTGCTCTTTTAAAGTTGTCCCAAATATCTTGGATGTCCAGCTCATTCTGTTAAATTGATTTTTCTAAATTATACACTATATGTTCATTTTTTGAGCTGTTATCTTCTAATATTGAGATTCTATTTTCCATGTGTTCTAGTCTACCATTGATGATTTGTATTGATGTTTTCACTTCATTTATAGCATCCTTTACTTCCTTTATAGCTTCTTTTTAATTCCTATTCTAGGTATCAGATTCTTTGTTGATTTGATCTTTCATTTTTTTCAGGCTTTTTCAATAATTCTCTTCTGAAATCCTGGGTCATTTCTAGTATTAAATTTCTAAATTCTCCTTCTGTCATTCTCTGTAACTCTGAGTTGGTGGGTTCTGTTTTGGGATTGTGGGGACTCATTGTTTCCTTGCTATGCTTCTTTCTCATGATTTCAGGTTTCTAAAGTTTATATCTTTATTGTTTTTGATGGCTCTCTCTCACTCTGTGGATTTCCCATGTCTAATCTCTCTCTCTCTTTATAGTATCTTATTTTGGAGGTAAATATTTAACTCAAGGTATGCCTTAAAAGTAAATAGCCTCTGCTGTATGGGTATTTGCAGCTTTCTGTTGAGTATTTATCACCCCATGATGCCGACTTTGAGATCTGTGTTCCTTATCCCCGCTCTATTGTTCTACCTGTAGATCTCTAGTACTGGGTTGCAGTTACTCCAGGATTCTGTCTGCCTGCTGCAATGGTGACATTGATAAATTCCAGATGTTAAAGATTGGGGACCTGTCTGTCGCTTTTATAAAAGTGAATAATCTCTGAGGTGTAGGAAGAGAAGTTTGTGTCCTATGAATTTTTAAACTTCTATGTGCAGATTTTTGGCTCTGTCTATCAGCTGTGTTTGGTTTGTCCTTATTGTCTGGTAGTCTTTCCTGTTGATTCACCTACCTGGTCCATCCACAGCAGTAGGGGTTTAGAGGAGTCAGCTGGTATGTACAAGGGCAAATTGTATTTTAATCAATGGTGAAGAGTGAGTGATGAGAAAGGGGGTACAGTGAGGGATGCAATAACAGGGTAAGATAGAAAGTAGAATCAAGCAGAATAATAGTTTGAATGTTGTTAGGTACTATACAGTAAAAAATTAAATAGTGAAAAATAAAGGAAAATTATAGTAACCAGTATAGAATATTTAGATACAGTGATAGGAAATGGATATAATACAAGGCACTGGCAGAGAAGTTCACTAAGAATCAGACAAACAAAACACAACACAGACAATCTCTCATTTATACACACAGAAGAGGAGAGGGAGAGAAAAATATAAAAAAATAAAAAGGAACATTACGAATTGCTTAACCAAGAATGAGTAAAATTTTTCTTGTTGGAAAAGAGCTGATTCACCTTATGGCTTTGAATATTTCCTTGCCTGTTTTTTGTTTTTTCTTCCTGGTTTGAGGCTTGCTTAGAAAAGATATGAAAGCTGCTCCAAAGCACTGGTTCAAGGCTGATCCCCTGCCCACTCAGTTTCCTACTTTGCTAAGTAGGCAGATTAGGGCAGAGGTGCTGGGAGGAGATGGCCCTGACTGTTGGTTGCTCGGAGGAAGTTCTTCTAGGCTGGGGATTGGAGAGTGGGCCCCAGGTGCTCACTTGGCATCCACTAGGGTCCTAGGCTTGATCCTCTGAAGCGGGGTTGGGGGGGGGAGGATAGAGAGAGGAAAGAGAGAAAACATGCAAAAATGTTAAAAAAAAAAACAACCTAGAGATACACAAGTACAGAGCAGCAGCAAAAACAAAGAAAATATAAAAATGAAGATAAAAATTAAAGAACAATAAAAATCTCTTGTACTTGGCCTCTGCAGCCCTCTTGGGTCTGCATGGATATTTTCACCTGTTTAAGGTCTACTTATTTCAGTAGGTTCTAGAGCACATTCCAAGCATTCTTCCTGGCCCAGTTTCTCTGTCTGCACAAGGCCCCAGGTGCAGGGTCTATCCCAAAGCAAGCATGGAAACTCTGGGTTCTCCACAGATAAGGTTGAGTTGGTCTGTGACTTTCAAGTCTGGTGCTTTCCTTACAGTTTCATGTGCGATGTGCAGCCATGTTCTGCATGGATTCCCACCCACTTTTTTTCAGTTGCCCCATGAGTAGTCTGCACTCGTTGCCCTGGGGTTCACACAATCACCTCTGCTACTGGGCATGTGGTGGGACAGGGTTAGGGACAAGCTTGTGGATTTGGTTGTCCTTCTCTGTCCTGTCCTCATGGGACTGTGTGATTTTGTGGTTGATGTCCTTGGTGTCTGTGAAGTAGGTCTCAGTTTGCTGGATATAAATTTTTTTGGGATTATCAAAATTCCTGCCAGCATGCAATACTCACTATTGTTCTCTCATCTCTGCTTGTTCATGTATTTGTTGCTTCATTTTTCTTTTTCAGCCTTAGTGTTTAAAAGTGGCCTTGTAGATATCATTAAGTTTCTCTGTCTTCAGTTCCCACATCGCATGAAGGTAGTCTGGGATATGGGATGCTGTTCAATTCTGAGCTTCCCAAGAAGAGTTTAAGACAGCCTCACCTAAGGGCCCTTACTCTGTTGCCATCTTCCTCCTCCTCTCACTTGTATTTTAGAAGCATAGAAGGGAAGGAGGAAGACTGAGTTTCATTAATGGAAATACTACCATGGACTATGTGTACGTATGTGAATATAACAACATCAATCTCAGTACTCTGTATTGGGAAGGTGACAAATGGGGAGGGGGTGGGGAACCAAGTGCTATGTGCATGTATGTCATTGTCAATATGATTTACTTTATGATGTGAGACTATAATGCATCAATAAAAAAGCACATTAAAAAAAGAAGCATGGCAGTTACTGGGAAAGGGAGAACAGAACAATGGTAGGCTAACCAGTTAGGAAATAATTGGAGCAACTCCAGTGAGAGATAACAAAGGTAATGATGTCAATGATGATAGATGCTTTTAAAGGTATTTACAGAACATATAGTTATCAATTCCCTTGGTGATTATTCAGCTATGATGGGTGTGAAGCCCAAGTATGAAACTTGAGTTCATGGTTAGCTCACAGGAAGACACCCAGATGAGGGGAAATATTGATGATGAAGTCTATTGTGGCAATGGTACAACTTAAGTGTTGGTAGCAATACAAGTGAAAAACCCCAGTGGACATGAAGATTTCAAGGTCAAGGGCCAATCTGTGAAAAGTTGTAGGACTGGTAGGCCATCCATATGATACCTTGGGAGTTAATGGGGTTATCCAAAACAGTGTGTGATAAGAGAGAGAAAATTCTGAAAAGAAAATCAAGGGGTTTTTGAGGGGAGGGGAACCCACAAATAAGACTGAAAATGGCAGATCAGAAAGTTAGAATAAAATCTGAAGGGGTAAAAGAGTGGTACCCCAAAAGCCAAGAGAACACTTCAAGAGAGAGTGTTAGTGCTGCAGAGAAATCCAATCTAACTGCAAATGAGGTATGTGCATTGCATTTGGCAACATAAAGCACTGGTGAATTTAGCAATGGTGGTCTCATTGAAGAGGTGTTAGTAAAATCTGAATGGCAGTGGGTTGAGATGTGGGAGGTAGAGAATGGTGGAGATATGTACAGGCAGCACTGGCAAGAGGTTTGGCTGTGAACTGGAAAAGAGAAGTCAAACAAGTTCCTTTACAAAAGTACAATCTCTTATAATTTCAGTTAAACTTAAAATATTATTTAATAGTCCAGAATGTTACAGTTAAAGTATAAAGAAATGTAGAGAATGTTTCAAAGCAATGCACCTTTCTCTTCATTTCTTAAGTATTTTGAATTCATGCCAATGCTTAAGATTCAAAATTCTTGTTTAGTTTATTTCTTTTCAACTTATTCTCTTAACTGAATGAAGTCAAATGTCTCTCCTAAGGGCATATTTGGCTCCACAATCGTGTGGCTTTCAGCCATTTCTGTCATCAAAAACCTTTTAGATTACTAGTTTACATAGCCCAAAAAGAGAGAGTACTCTTATCTGCTCAAAACTAATTAGAGGAAGGTTTAGATATGCCATTCACTTTCCTCGACATCTTGTTTCTTTTTGTACTGAAAAAGAATTGAATGACCTTAAAGTCCAAGTAACTTAGTCTTTTTGGTTCATAGGTGAGGAAATAGATGCTTACAGAGTTATCGTATATTAAAAACATAGAATGTCTAAGTGGTCTGAACACTGATCTCAATTATTTGGCTGTGCATCTCATCGTCTCTCACTGAATGTGTCCCTCTCAATGTGGGTGGAGTCACTTTCTCAACAGAAGGGGAAAGTTTTAAAATATGAGATAGATTTGTCTCCTCTATACTGATAATTATTAGTGTTTACTGGAAGTTTACACAAAATGTCAGACTCCTGTAGCACCCGCTTATTTGAAGGATCTCTTCAGGGAATCAGATACAAACTGCTTCACAGGAGTGCTCCATACAGTTCATTTCAACCAGAGTTTGTTTTCTTACTAAACTAAAGCATGTTAACACTTCTACTTGGTTAGTTAAGGAAGCACTTAAATGCAGCTCTATAGGGATGCTAGCACAAGTATTAGGCAGGTTTTTTCTAAGTGTGTTAGACAACCACTTTGGCAAATGCTTTAGATATTAGAATAGTTCAGTTATATAATGAGAGGTTACTTGCTTTAAGCAGGAAATTTTATTTCTCAAAATCCATATGTTGTGGTTTTAAAAAGGTGTGTGTGTATGTGTGTGTGTGTGTGTGTGTGTGTGAGAGAGAGAGAGAGAGAGAGAGAGAGAGAGAGAGAGAGAGAGAGGAGGAAAACTGATAAGACATTTTTGAAAAAAAATAACATAGAACCTAAATAGCACTCTTAGTTACTGTAATGAGTATATTTGGGAGAAATACACACACGCATATAAATATGTTTAGTTATGAGAAAATAACCTGAGGCAATTTTGAGGATCTTTAAAACTTGATTTAAAAAAGAAAGAGCTGAGCTTGGTGATGCAAGCCTGTAATCCCAGTACTTGGGAAGCGGAGACAGAAGAATGGCAGGTTTGAGAACAGCCTCAGCAACTTAGTAAGACTCTCAGTAACCTAGAGAGACCCTATTTCAAAAGCAAAAAAAATAAAAGAAAGAAAGGAGAGAGAAAGAAATTATCTCTGCATTGCATGACTCTTTCAAAAGAACTGTTTCCAAATTTCCCATATACTACTTATTCATTCCACTAATTATGTATATTATTAAAACTAAGAATGATTTTTTTATATTTCAGTGGCAGCTTCATAACTGATACAACATTTAGAAACTGACAAAACCTTGATGTGTTTTATTTGCCTCTTCTCCAATTTTACTTTGGTTATATAATTAAACTGAATATATTTATTTTTATCAAATATTTGTATTAAATATTTTCTCATCAAAAAGAGTGGATAATGAAGGTTTTATACTAGTAAATCCATACAAACAAAAATTTTAGATACAGTAGGAAAATGAAATAATTTTCTAGATAAAATATTAACTAACAGATGATAAAAATTAAAAATTACATAGATGTCATAGAACTAATTTTTGAAGCATTTTCATGATTGAGTCTGTATCATTCAACTTGAATTCTTTTAGACATACTAGAAATAGAGGGAGGACTGAATGTTCTTTTTTTGTATTCTTTTGTTGGTTCAGTATATGCTAGAATAACAAACAGATAATAGGTGAGAATTTATTATTTTGTAAAGAGATGAATACAGACAATGAGATTTTTGCTTGCATAAATTTGTTTTAGAATAAGAATAGAGTAGCCTTAGAAAACAGATGAGATTGAGGGAATCATATAAAACTAAACCATTTCACAGAAACTGCTGGCAACATTTTAATATTAATAAATATCCTATTAAAAGAAGTCTATTCTGCATTCATTCACAATTATTGTAAAATATTGACTCATATTGTACTCAGGTTTTCAGTGTCCAAAGTGCTTTCAGTTGTATCTCTTTCATTCTCATAATCTCCTTGTGAAGTAGTCAAGAGTCATAAATACCATTTTAGATGAAGAAACTGAGTCTCATATTAGAGATTTAAAAGGTCATCTGAAGCTTAAAAAGAGCTCTGCATGTACCATTGTGATAATCTGAAAAGACTCACATTTCTTGACTCAGTTCACTTATCCAGATTATATTTATTAGATTAGGATACACATTCACATAAGAACTGAAACTAAATATGTAAATAATGGTTAATTACATTTGTAATACAGTATTGAATATCTTATTTTTAAGATATTCAAATTATACCACAAATTAACAATATAGTTCCGATTTTTTAGCTTACCTTCTCATGAACATGTAGCCTATATTTGAGCCACTTACCCTGAGGCAGAAGGAGTGCCTCTGAGTATAGGCATTAAGGAAGTATGTTATTAGTGGAAGGTTTAAAACAAGATTACAGTAAGAAACCAAACTACAAGTCACTCTTTCTTTTATAATTTGTACACTACAGCAGTTCTGAATAATGTAGTTTGAAAATAATGTTCCCTGCTAGGATGGATAAAACCTGTTGTCCCAGTCCACTTCACCACCACTGCCCACCACCATATGCCACGTGTCATGTGGGCCATCTGAACTTCCTTATCAGAGTCCACCCCAAAACAATCTATGCTATGTGGTTCAAACTGCTAAGTATGATTTTCCTTTAACTTGTCATGACAACGAGAATCTGAACCCATGGGAAGCACATTTCTATATTCTTCCTCTTCAATAATACTCGACTAGAATACACCATTATAAAATATTCCTAAAATTTAACTCCATAGAAATTCATAATACTGCTTATCTGACCACTGAAGTTTACAAATGTGGCAGAAAAAAATAAATCTAATGAATCATGGAGAAAGCTATGGTGATAGTGTATGTAGCATATTTCTGTTACTGAAACCCCAACATGAAGAGAAGATGAGCTTTACACATTTATGTTGAATGAAATGATGAACAAAGACTTGAAAACGTATGAAGGAGCAAATGTATACACAACACACACACAATCTACTGTAATTAAGAGAACTGGAATAAAATCAATATTGTAAAGCCAAGTGAATTCAATTCTTCTCTTCTTTGTTAAAGCAAATTACGCATTTATTTTAGATAAAATCCTTAACAAATCTCCTTTTGAAAATATGATTTTTAAAATATTTTAAGTTAGATAAAATCTATTTCTTTTTCTTTACTTACTGATTAGTATCTAATTACATAAGACAAACACTACTCAACTTAAAGACTCAGACCCCAATTTATTAATACTGGATGATTTCAACATAGCTCTTATGCTAAGGGACCAAAACTATAAAACAAAGCAGTGATTTCCATAAATGTTTGAGGTGCGGGAAAGAGAAAATTATGAACAGGTAGTGTCAGGAGAAGAGTTTCTGTTTTCTAAAGTAGGTAGAAATTATACTCTGTGTGTGTGTGTGTGTGTGTGTGTGTGTGTGTGTGTGTGTTTTGCTGGGGATTAAACCCAGGGATGTTCTACCCTTGAGCTACACATCCAGCCCTTTTCCATTTTTTATTTTGACATAGGGTCTTACTAAGTTACCATACACTGGCCTTGAACCTGCAATACTCCTCTCTTAGCCTCCCAAGTATCGAGATTACAGGCTTGCACCACCCACACCTAGCTGCAGTTTACTTTTGATAGTTTCTTAAGCTGTATTTTGTTTGTTTGGGATACTTTTCAGGATGTATTATGTATTTTACAACATAACGTGTTAGAAAAAATGTAGGCTGACTGGTCATAACCAGATACAACTTACTGGTGGATTCATACCCACTTAGAGATGCCTGTTGTGTTCTCACTTCTTTAGTGTTTATCTGAAACTCTCAGTGCATTGGTTCAGGATTTATGACATTGAAGAAGCCAGGACTGAAATTTTCAGATAGTGTCAGTCTGAGATAGAAGACAATCAAAATCCAAAATGGTATTGACGGACTTTTAATTCTAGCGCCAAACCAACAAGAATAAAATGTATCAGAGATAATGTACCCATAGCATACCAATCATGATTAGGCAGGGAGTTCCCAGGTTCCTGCTATCAGGAAGTGTGTCATAAGGTTCAGGTGGAAATGTCAGACCTCCATGATCTGTCTGGTTTGGAGACATCATTGAACAAGTGGCTCTTGCATTCACAGGGAATTTAACACACTCACACAATAGTCAAACTTCAAAAAGATCTCTGATGGACACACACAAAACAGTTTCAAGACTGAAAAACGAAGAGTAGTGCCTGGAGTCCAAGGATCTTCCTCCCAACAGGCATTGAGAGTTTGAGAGGAAAGCAAAGTCTAATATTACAAAATGATTCTTCCCACTTCCCACCCTTCCTTTATTCTCAGTGCAGAAGATTGAATCAGGGTACATTACCACTGAGCTATATCCCTAGCCCTTTTATTATTTATTTTGGGTACTAGGGATGGAACCCAGGGGCATTCTGCCTCTGATCTACATCCTCCAGTCCTATTTTTTATTCTTTATTTTGAAACAGGGTCTCACTAAATTGTGGAGGGCCTCATTAAATAGCTGAAGCTGGCCGTGAACCTGGATCCTCCGGTCTCAGTCTCCCAAATACTGGAATTACAAGCATGCACCACCACGCCCAGCTACCCCTAGCCCATTTTATTTTGAGGCAGAGTCTTATTAAGTTGCTGAGGCTGGCCTCGAACTGGGCATTCTCCTGCCTCAGCCTTCCAAATAGCTTGGATTATAGATGTACACCACTATGTCTAGCTACAAAATGTTTCTTTAAGTAGCTGCATGAATAAAGACTCATTAAAAGCAGTTACATACTAAATTATGACCCAGGAACCTCAGAACTGTCACCGAGGTGGTGGTGAGGAAATAAAGGAAAAAAGATTCAGGGTACCAGAACGGAGATGGTTACCTCTGCCACTCTGGTAATGATGGAAGAAAATAAGACTACATAATAAAATGTTTATAGATCTCACTATACAATTGAAGTCTGGTCATTCTCACTAAATCCTCTTGCCATCTCCATAAAGACCTGAAATAAAGAACCTTCCAGATGTTGTTATATAGATACCCAGGTTAAATAAAGGATCCACCCAACTGAGGAAAGTAAGATTCTGGCACACCACATGAACGAGAGGAGTTGCACTACACACCTTCAAGAATTCTGTCCAAAGCCCTAAATTTGTCCTAAGTTAGAAGCATTCATTATCAGTTGTACAAGAATAGCACAGGCAATAGCTACTCTATGAAGATATAATTGTTGCTTTGCTAGTTTGAATTTCAATCCCAGCAAAGCAGGGGCTGTGTCCGTCTGATTTCCCATTGAATTTCCAAACTCCAAGTAATACTCAATAATTACTGATTCAAGGAGAGAAGGAAAGTTGGGAGGTAGAGAGGCAACAAGAGAGGCAACAAGTAAAACATCCTGTATTAGCCACACTTGCAGTATAAGACAACAGTCTATATGACTTTTTTTTAAATATCATTATACTGCTGCAATAGAAGCCCAGCGTCTAGACAATGAGAGTGAGAAGATCTGTTTGCCTCCATAGCTTTGAGTTTGACACTTGGACGCTACATTTACACAACATGTTACGAAATTTCAATCCAGGGATGGTGACAAGAGTGATGAGAGGTGTGGAAACCATGCCCATGAGAGAAGCCAGAGCTGTGTGTTCATGGTACGATGTAGGAAGAAAAGGCTGTCGTGTAGAAAGAAGGCACCACACAGGCATGTTTTTCAGTCATCACTGTGGATTCACATAACCTGTCAGAGGTGCGCAAAAATACTGAGGATGCTCCAGCCTACAAATTCAAACCTCATCAGGTGGTACCTGGAGCTCTGTGTTTGCATGAAGCTCCCAGATGACTCTCATATAAAGCTAAAGTTGAGAACCACCAGCGGAGACCTATTTTGTGTGTGTGGCTTTTTGTACCTGAAAGTCTTAAGACTGATGAGTAGAAATTATAGTGAAGTAAATATGAGCTTTACAAAATGAAAGAATAGTTTTGTTAATAATAAATATTCAGGGATAAAATATTTTGGTTAGCCACAAAGATATCTTAGAAAATCTTTGGAAATATCCAAAAGGAAAATAAGATAGCAATACAAAGTCTTATAGAGATCTTGCCAAAATAAACCTTGTATATGTGGAAGGCTGCTGTAGAAATCTGGGCTCCTCTCTGAGGTGATGGTTTGTTGAAGCCGGGGACAGAACTGCCTCATTTATCCAAAATTCAGATTTTTAGCAACCATACACTTGCAGAATGCAGTCATTCATATCTTTACTAAATTTTACTGCAAAATTTGACAGTAATGGATAATCAAGCTGATGGGGAATTTGATAAATTTGATTATCTGTTTCTTCTCTAGCCTGAAGCAGATTAGGAGAAATTGAGAAGCAAAAATGGGAAGGTTATTGAAAGCCACACATAGTAGCTGTCCCAAGAGTGAGCATAGGAAAAACTGGGAAAAATATCAAAAGCACGTAGAAATCTATTACTGCACAGGACATTCATAAATGCTGAAAATTATGTCATTGTATCACCTAAAAGTATTTGACTTATGGTGCAAATCCTGCTAAAAGAAGGTAATTTTCACACAATAGTAGAATTTCAGGAAAATCCACTATTAGAAAATTTTGTTACTCTTTCTTTTACTTTCATCCATTTTTTTTTGCTTTTTAATGAAATATAGTATTCATACAGAAAAGTGTCACACCAAAAACATACAGCTCACTACATTAGAAAACAAACACACAGTATATCCAGCATCCACACTAAAATACGTAAATAAATGTTACTTCTGGAAACCGATACCTCTCCCACTCCCTTCCAGTCACTGCTCTCTACCCTTCTAAAGATAGATACTAATTCTTTTAACAGCATTGTCTTTGTACTTCATATAAATAGACTCATACAGTATTTACTTTTACTATTTTGTGTCTGAATTCTTTTGCTCAATTCTGATTTGAAAATAACTACTCCCAGGATGTGAAAGTACTTGTCATGTAAGTAATGGCCAAGCAAGGAATTGAAGAAGCCATGGCTCTTGACCTCTTAGCTAAAGCCATTCTCACCTATGTTTGAGAAACTTATTCCTTCCTAAAAAAGTCTTTAAAACATGCTTTCATCTTAAAGGGAAACAAAACTACAAAAAGAGCAAAAAACATCTAAGTAAACAATTTATTGTTGTATGTGAAGTAAGTAGCTTGAATCTGTTTGCTTTCATATACACTCCAGATGGAAGCAAAGTATTGTTTTGAAATATCATAACCCTAAACTATTTTGATTTTCTCTGTTCATCCATAAAATTGATTTTCTCTAATTTGTCAAGGTATAGAAGGTTATCTCTACAAAAGCATGACCTTAATAAATTCTCATCATTGCATAGACTAGTGTGATGATCAACATGACCCTCAAAGTGGAGGCCATGCCAGCCACAGCTTGATCGCCACTTACTAGTCAAATAACCATTCTGGTCTTAGCCTGAAAATTGTTCTATTTACTTTAGTTCTATCATTGCATTTGACATTCAAACACTAACAATATGTAGATTTTGGGAGACAAACTAAAATCAGTAACAGAAATTATTTCTCTAAGATATAAATTAAAACAGATTTATTTACAAAAAGAAGAATATTCCCAAATGGTGTGCATATTTTTAAGAATCTTAAAAATAAATGTTTGAATTAATAATGTTGCATTTTCCCTAGTGTTTCTAACTCCTGTTTGGGGACTGTTGGTGAATGTGATGTCCTGCCATGCTCTTCTTCAGGCTTGTGATTGATCTCTGTAATGCTCTTTCTTTTGATCTGGCCCAATTTAATGCTGTACTTAGCACAAACTACAAATTTTGTTACTTATTTACTTGAATTAATTTCTCATGAATTATTTTGTACAAAGAAATGTAATTAAGAATTAAGTTCTCTCTAAATCTAATAATATTAGTTTAGGATAATAATTTTGTTAATGTCTATAAAAATATATAGGTTCCCTTCCTAAAAGAGAACCTGAGGAGGAATAAAAATTTATAACATGTACAAAGTATAGGGAAGAGTAAATTTAGTGGGTAATTGGAAAATATCTAGGAAAACTGGTCACTCTGGATCCACTCTGGTCATAAAAATAAGCAAGTGAAAGAGGACACAGAGAAACAATTTTATTTTATTCTCAGCTTAGAGTTCTCATGTGGAAGATGATTAAAAGGAAAACTATTTGCAGTTAAAATTAAGCCTACCCTGATACCATGTCTGTGTCATGTCTAAATTCATACTTTATAATTATATGAGAGGCATATCTAAACATAGTTTGCAGATGTATGTTTTTTATTAATCACTTTAAATCACTCTTCTGCATGAAACATCCATTAGAAAGGCATTTAAGGTAAGACTTTTCAGATCTATTTTAGGAAATGGCTAACTTTCGCCAAGGTTTTAAAATTAATTTCATTTGCTGTTTGCCTTTAAAATCTCCATGGTAACCTCAGGATTCCCAAACTTTTTACTGCAACCTGGTGGGGGAATCTAAATTATCACAAACGTTTCACAAAATTCTTAAATCCAGCTTGGTTTCAATTTGAAAAGAAGTCAATACTTTTATCTCCCAAATGTGAACTACCCTGGCTGAATTGAGCAAGTTCATTGAGAGTGTGAGGCAAGGTCTTTCCTTTTTAACTCACTGACACTTCCCAGTTTGAAAAGTGACATCCGACTGAGGCAGCAGACCCTGTCTTGGCACAACAGAAAGAGTAGCATCAGTAACAGTGTTCAGGAGGTCCCCATTATCAGTCTTGGAAAGGATGTCATTTCCACGTGCACTGTGTTTCCTATCAAAAAGTTTATTTATGTGTGTATTGGAATGCTTCTGGAAGTGTGCGTGGACACATCATCATTTTAATGCAGCTCAGTTTCTCCATCTATAAAGTGACCACAGGAGCTACTATCAGCCTTCTTCATATTCCAATACCTAAACTTTTGAAAACCAGCTATACCCTGGTGCAGTGGTACACACCTGTAATCCCAGTAGTTGGGAGGTTGAGTCAGGAGTATTACAAGTTTGAAGCCAGCCTCTGCAATTTAGCAAGACCCTGTCTCAAAATAATAATAATAATAATAAAATAAAAGGACTATAAATGCAGCTCAGTGCTGGAGTTCCCCTGGGTTCAATCCCCAGTACCCTCTCCTTACACACACACACACACACACACACACACACACACACACACACACACACAAAGAAAAAGCAAATAAAGAAAACCTAATGTAAATGGTAGGAAAATAGAAATATGTAGAAATATGGAGGAAAGGGAACTTGATGATTATCCTTATTTCTATCTTTCCAAATGTGAGCCCACCCTTTCCTGACTAGATCCTCCTTTCCACTATCACTTCTGATATTGGAATATGACTAGAGAGAATAGAAAGGGGCAGGAGAACATAACTGAGAAATCTCAGGGGGAAGAGTGAACCTCAATCTTCTAAAAGAAAACAGTGGAACTCAATTTTCCCAATTTCCTATCTCTTTGCTCCTGGTGAAAGCATCCAGAGCATTGCCAAATATTACTACCATCTCCTTACTCTTACTCAGTATGTAGATGGGAAATGAGAGTGGGATAAAGGAAGGGAAAAGAAATTAACAGAATTGAATTCCAGATGGGACAGGATGAAGAGAAGCAAATGGCATTCTGGCTCTCCCTGTCTACTGCTCAGGCATTTTCCTATGGGAGGAAAAGGAGGTGGCTCCTCACGAATGTTCCCAGTCAGGGAAGACAATAAAACATCACACATTGACAGCCAGGTTATTACTTTCCTGCTTGTGACCCCAGTGTGGCAGGATTAAAATTCACAATCTTATCCATGCAGGGATTTTCTGTACCAAACATTTTGTTAGCGGTCTTTAAAGAAATGGCCTAATGTGTTAATATTGAAAATAGATGCATGTAATTGGAGGGTGAGTATAAAATATCGTGTGTATTAAATTAATAATGTTTCATTACTCACCCATCACAAAGTCATTATTTTAAATAACCATATTTCATTTCAGTGGACAGAGTGTAAATGAGTATGTATTTTTATGTAAAGTGGACCTGCATCATTATTTATTCATGAGTTTTAAAAGGATCATTATTTTTGACAGACAGCTCCTGTCAAAAGATTTATGCATAAGAGCTCATGTTTCCCCACAATAATCATCAATCAATAAACTTTAGAACATGGTACTTAAAATTCAGTGTTATAGAAATGCACATTTTGTTCTAATTAAACACATATTTGCATTTGGAAAATAAACTGCAACCTCAGTTCAATTATATATAATCTGAAATATCAATATTGCATATGCAGGGTGAGTCACGGTTCTAGTTTGGGAATATGTCTTGTTACATTTTAAGTGATTGCTTTGTTTCCACACACAGGCTCTTTCTCTGTATCCCTGTGGGGCAGAAGGGGAAGCTTACAAGATTTGGCTTTTAACACTGTAATTGGTTATCAATGATAGTAGTTTTCTGAGCAAAGATGCCATGGTTCCTTGCTTCCTGCCTGATTTGCAGAGATCTGAAAGGGCACAAACAGGCATTTCAATGGCATAGAAAAAAAATGAAAGTCAGCTCAGGAGATGGGAAAAGATGACCTACAGATGATAATGTATAATTACAAAATAGCCAAACTTGCATGACTGGCTTGATGGAAGACAGTTTTTGAATCCATACGATGGACCTCAAACAAGTCACCAGTGTGATGCAAAGATGCAGCTCAGAAGAGAATCCATACTGGTGGTATAGCCTGAACCCTTGAGGAAATAATTGAATGGTTTCAGTCTCAGGGGACCAGTCATCCCTTCGGGATTTCCATAGACATTCCATTAATGTGCAGTGCCCTGATCCCTCTGCCTCCAGATGAGCCAGCCGATAATGCTCAAGACTGTTGTCATCGGAAATGCTGTTTTGAATAATCTAAATCCAAATGCCCTGAATTAAATACACTTTCCTACTTAGCAAAGTCCATTTTCATGTCTAGATATCTAGAGCTTAGATTATCCATTATTTTGAAATATCAGTTGACTATTAAGCACTCAACACTCAGTTTCCCTTCTGGGTTTGGAACTGGAAAACGCTACATTCTCCTCTTCTGCCATTTTCAGTGCAGACTGAAGCACAAGCAGGGAGAACCACAGCACTGAACACGTTTAACCTTTGTCTGGGACATATGCAAATCCTATTTCCAGGGCCATTTTTTATCAACCAACTAAACAGCTGGGCTAATAAACAAAGTGTCCTGCCCTTCTTTGATGGGGAGAGTAGGAGACAGGAACAGGTAAAAGGGAGGAGAGAGGGAGAGGAGGCCAGTCTGCACAGCCTTACCCACAGCTTGGGGAATAAATGGCTGTGATACATGCTTCCTTCAACAATCACGGGAATGATGGTGCTTTTATATTTCTCATTAGGTTAAGGGTGTAGCTCTTAGACCTGACAACATGCTTTTTTTTTTCCTTCTAGGAAATAAATTGTCAGTTTAAGGACACATAACAGGGTGAATTCAGTTACTTAGGTAGCAAGGCTCTCCGGCCAGTGCTGGATGTTTATTATGATAAACAGACTTTTAAGAGTGCATTTTGGGGAAAATGAAGAAAAGGGTCTTTGCCACAAGTGTGTACAGCACAGGAGAGAATAGCTGCAGAAGAGAGATTGAGTATGGGAGAGAGAGAGAAACACAGACAGACCATGGCAATATAGGCCTCAGAAATTCATAGGAAGTCTGAGAGGGTTTTATGTAAGACATGGGATTGGAAGCTGTGGGTAAGTATGGAAGACAAAGAGCCAGTTTTATTTATAGATTTTTTTTTCTCAACTCAAAAAATGTTGGACACATTTGCCCAACTATACTGCAGAAAAAAATAAAACTTGTGTTTTGAACATTTATTGTGGCACAAGTTAAACATTTTTTTCTTTTTTACTTGGTTATCTGGGATTTTTTACCATAAAATATGTTATTGGGAATTTTATTTTATGTCATGCTTACTAAAAACGTCTTATATCATTACATATTTCTTTCTGGATAAATTTCAAAGGGACAGATTACCATTAAGAAACATGAAAGCTAGCATCTGTCAAATAGTTGGGGAAGAAAAGAAGGTACCAAGAAGTGAATATATGAGTATTTACAGATTTGGGGATTCCAGAGGTTATAAGTTTCTGTCTGAAAATACAAGAAAAAATTTTATGCCTTCCCTTTAGATCTGGTAGTTGGTTTGTCAATATATATGTGTATATCCAAAGCATGAGCTATAAATAGGTACAAGCATATATACTTTAAATAATTTATTTATTTATGTAAATACCTTTGTACAAATGCACTTGACAATATTCAAGGTGTAGCTTTGTCTTTGATTTTTGGATTTTTTTCCTAGTCTTTTTTTTACATAGATTTTATTCATAATACATTCTTATCAGTGGCTTTAAAGTGGAGTGAGAAGAAATAAGCACTTGCCCAACAATCTGAATATTGCAATGACCTACTAGTAGGCCACCTTATCTATGGGGGATAGGTTTCAAGCCCCCAGCAAATGCTTGAAACCATGGATGGCACCTAACACTATATATACTATATACTATATTTTTCTATACTTACATACCTTATCACACACTGTGGTGGTAACTTTTGTACATTGAGGTGCAACAGCCAAACTAACATCAATTAATTAATTAATTAATTTTAATTTTTCACAATTCTATAAGAAGATTTGTCCTTACCAAAAATCTTAGCAACCTCAGAGTATGATTTTCCCCCTTCCTTATTAAGTCAAGAATGTTTACCTTTTCACTTAAAGGAAGCATTTTATAGTATACCCAAATTTCCAGCATCACTTCAGCTTTGGAGCTATTAGTAAGTAAAATAAGCATCACTTGAACACAAGCACTGCAAAATTATGACGATGGTGGATCCAATAACCAAGAGAGCCACTAAATGACTAACGGGCAAGTAAGGTGTGCAGCATGGGTAAGCTGAACAAAGGGATGAGTCACGTCCCTGGTGGAGCCAGCTCAAGACAATACACAACTTCGTCACCATACCAAGAATGGGCCACAGTTTAAAAGTTGAGAATATTTAGAGTATTTCTGGGATTTTCCATTTCATATTTTCCCAATACATTTCTTTGCCAGTGACTGAAACTGCAGAAAGAAAAACTGAATAAGAGATTTTACTGTATATGTTTAAATGTGCATATACATTTTTGGCATGTTTTTCCTGAGAAAACATCTTTGTAACCACTACCTAGATTACAAAAAAAAAAGGATGGAAGAAAAAAAGGAATGCTGCTAACATCCCAAAAGCCCCTCCTGCACCTCCTCCTGATTACTCTCCTACAATTCTCCAAAAAGTAATCAATATTCTGACTTCTGTCACCAGAGATATTTTGTGCCTGCTTTTGGCTTCAATTTAAATTGAATCATGTGGAATGTACTCTTGTGTGCTCCTCTCTTTCTCTCTCTTTCTCTCTCTTTCTTTTCTTTCTCCCCTTCCTTCCTTCCTTCCTTCCTTCCTTCCTTCCTTCCTTCCTTCCTTCCTTCCTTCCTTCCTTCCTTCCTTCCTTTCTTTTTTTCTTTGAACCCTGAGGAACCTACCAATGAGCTACATCCCCAGCTCTATTTTATTTTTTTATTTTGAAACAGGATCTCTCTAAGTTGCTTAGACTGGCTTGGAACCTGAAAACCTCTGTTTCAGTCGCCCAGGCACTGGGATTATAGGCATGTACCATGGCATCCATCTTGTGTCTTGTTTCTTTTGTTCAACTTTGTGAGATTCAGCCAGGTTGTTAGGTATAAACCTTACATGCTTATTTTTATTGTTCTGAACCATTTCATTGTAAAACTAAGCTGCACTTTCGTTCTACTAACAATAGGCATTGGGGTTGTTCCCCATTTTGTGCTATTATGATAGGGCTACTACATAAGTTTATGTCTGTTAGTGAACACACTGTACCTTTGTCTTGGATGTATGCCTTGAAATTGAATCGCCAGATTACAAGGTATATAATTTTCATCATTAGAGATGCTGTCAATTTTCCAAAGGTGTTGTGTTAATTTATGCTCAGAGGTTGTAAGAGAGACATAGCTACTCTGCATCCACCATCATTTGCTCTAGGTACTATCTGTCATTCTTATTTTATTCATCC
>PVLC010018396.1:0-31881 GCA_004027655.1 Graphiurus murinus | reverse complement strand
TCTCTCTCTCTCTCTCTCTCTCTCTCTCTCTCTCTCTCTCTCTCTCTCTCTCTCTCCTTCTCTCATACTGGTGATTGAACCCAGAGGCATCCTATCTCCAAGCTACACCCCCAGCCCTTTCTATTTTTTTGCTTATGAAATGGCCTCGCTAGGTTGCTGAGGCTGGCCTCAAACCTGCAATCCCCCTGTTTCAGCCTCCCAAGTGCTGGGATTACGGGCATGTGCCACCATGCCACCATGCCCTGCTAAAATGAATCTATTTTATTTACAAAACTTGAAAAGGCCCAATAAATTGTGTGTGTGTGTGTGTGTGTGTGTGTGTGTGTGTGTGTGTGTGGTACTGGGGATTGAACCCAGAGGCATTCTAACTCTGAGCTACACCCCCAGCCCTATTTTTATTCTTTATTTTGAAACAGAGTCTCACTAATTTGCAGAGGGCCTCACTAAGTAACTGAGGCTGGCTGCAAACCTGTGACCCTCCTGTCTCAGCCTCCCAAGTACTGGGATTATAAGCATGTACCACCAATTCCCAGTAGCAAAAAAAAAAAAAAAGTCTACTACTTACTATATAATTCCAACTATACGAATGGAACTCTGAAAAAGGCAAAACCACAGAGACAATAAGAGATTGGTAGCTACCAGGGATAGGGAAGGAGGAGAAGGGATGAATGTGTTGAGCACAGGAGATATTTAGAGCAATGTGATTATTCTATAGGACATCATAGTGGTAGAAATATGCCTTATAAATTTTTCAAAACCCATATATTATACAACACAAAGAATTAACTATCCTAAGGCACATGATGTACTTACACAGTTATATCAAGGTCATTCACTGAACTGAACTTGAGAGGGAGGGAGGGCGAGGGAGGGCGAGGGAGCAGGGTGGGAATTGGGGAAAGGGTCAGATGAGAAATGTGTGCACATTTGTCTCTATCAATTAAAATAAATAAAAATAAATAAATAAAATAAAATGTTAATTTCCATGAGTCCTCCCTTGGTTACTTAATTTTGCAGGGTAATTTATGGTGTCTGACAGCAATCTCTACAAATTTTCAAGAAGATAATTTTCATATGTAATAGTAATTTGATCATTGATTCAATAAGAATCCTAAGACCCATGATTTCTACATTTTGATTAAATAATTTCACTGCATTAATAAGTAATCCATATGCAGTTTGGGGATTTAATTTCTCAAGATTCTAGTAAGTATTCCAATAGAAACCTTAAACGTTCTATCATTTCTGATAATACAGTACTAGGAAAAAGGAAAAATGAGATGCCAAAGGCATTCATTTAGCATAAAGAGATATTTAAAATTTTATTGAAATTTATATCCAGGTGTAGTGGTACACATGTACAATCCCAGGACTTGGGAGGCCGAGACAGGAGGATGGCAGGTTCAAGACCAGTGCACTAACTTAGCAAGACCCTGTTACATAATAAGGCTGCAGATAGAGCTCAGAGGTAGAACCCTCCTGAGTTCAATCCCCAGTACCACACGTGTACACATACACACACACACACACATTAATACAATTTAATTTTTCCAGATTGAATCCCACCCTTGGTATTTAGGTGTAAATTATTTGAGCTCTTTGTTTTGAAACCAGTTTGATAAGTCATTTACTAAGCAGTACCTGCAGGGCTCCCTGGACAGGAAACCTTAAATCTTCAGTGTCCCAGAGACCAGATCTGGAATTATAAGAATAGAGTTGGGAACTTTCTTGCAGATTGGTCTAAGTAGCTTTGTTTTTTTGTTGTTGTTGTCTTTTTTGCGGTACTGGGGATTGAACTCAGAAGCGTTCTACCTCCGAGCTACACCCCCAGCCCTATTTTTTAATCTTTATTTTGAAACAGGGTCTCACTAACTTGCGGAATGCCTCACTAGGTAGCTGAGGCTGGCCGCGAACCCGGATCCTCCGGTCTCAGCCTCCCAAATGCTGGGATTACAAGCGTGCGCCACCGCGCCAGGCTGTAGCTTTGTTAAACTAGATAAAGTTATTGAGCTTGTTTGGAACTTTGCCTTTGGACCACTTCTTTTTGGCGTTGCTCCCAGATTTATTCACTGGGTCTTTTTCTTTTCTTTCTTTCTTTTTTTTTTTTTTTTTAAATTGGTGCATTGTAATCATACATCTTTGTTAGGTACAAGGCATACATGCACACATTTCTCATTTCACTGGGTCTTTTTCTTGGCTGACTTTCTGGCATCTTTCTTCTGGTCATCCTTGGGTGGCATGGAGAAGCTCAGAGAGCAGTGGTGACCACTGCAGCCTTGCTAAGATGTTGGACAAAAAGGAAGCCCTGTTCACAAACAGCTCATGTAAATATATTATGCTCTGTGATATACAGGGAGAGTTTCCTAACTTACATAGGTCAGCTTGGAAGCATGTTGGGACTTCGAGACTGTTCCTGGGATGGACAGGAGAAGGACTCTTCTAACCCAGTAATAAAGGCAAATAGTGTGAATCGCAATGTCAAAGTGCTGTGACTATTTCAGTCTTGATTCAAACCTGCTTACCTCAAAGGATCTACTAAGGTGTGTGGAAGGATGTACCCATAGGGGCTTCCTGGCAGCACTTTTCCTCAAAGATATAAGGGCTCACAAGTCTTCTCTCCCTCCTTCCCTCCCTCCCTCCTTTCCTTTCCTCCTTCCCTTCTTCCTTCTCTCTTTCCTCTCTTCCTTACATACTAGAGATTGAACCAGGGATGCTCCGCCACTGAGCAACATCCACAGCTCTTTTTACTTGTTTTGAGATAGGGTCTTGCTAAATTTCCCAACTTGGGATCCTTCTGCCTCAGCCTCCCAAGGTGCTGGGATTATAATTGTGTACCACTGTGTCTGGATCAGGATTCTGAGTTTCAACAGAATGTTGTTCATAAGACGGCAATATGAGAGTTGGCATTCACTGTTGAGCGAAATCAGTCCCCTCCAAGGACCTGGAGTGGACTCAGGCAGTCAAAGTAGAAAGTCAGCCCTTCTCTTCTTTTCTTATTTATTTATTTATTTATTTATTTATTTATTTATTTATTTATTTATTTATTTATTTAGTGTGAGGGGTACTGCAGATTGAACCCAGGGGCATTCTACATCTGAGCTACCCCCCCCCAGCCTTATTTAATTTTTTATTTTGAAACAGAGTCCCGCAAGGTTGCTAAGAGTGTCACTAAAGTGCTGAGGCTGGCCTCAACCTATGATCCTCCTTTCTCAGCCTCCTAAGCCCAGCCAACTACGCTGGACTGAAAGTCAGCTCTTTCTTTTGAGAAAACACAGTAGCTCGGGAGCCCATGACTGATAGGGATGCGAGTTGTAGTGATTTTACTGCTGTATTCCCAGATGACTTGGGGACTGTGTGGGACTTGGCTGTCTGGGCCTTGACAATTCCTAGAAGCTGGGAACCGATACTAATGTCACCTTTATTTTCACACATCTCTGTCTAATGTTAAAATACTAATTTAGTCCACAGAGTACAACAGTGACTTGCATACTCTCATGAGAGTAATTATTCCCACTAGGTGTCAGTCCTCAGCAATCAGGCTTGCCTGGAGCTATATGTTTTGAAATGTCAGGTACTTTCTCTTCCAAGTTGGCAAGTTTTCCAACTTGCTGTGTGGTGTTGCAATCGGGGAGTTGATGTTAGATCATCAGACACAGCAATCTCTCTCCTATAGGGAGTGCTGATATTGGCATGAGACGGCGTGTTACACCTGGCTCTCTATCTTGCACATTCGGCCTGCTAAACAAGTATTACACAAAGGGAAAATGCATCATATCTTAAAATTGCAGAATCGTAGAGCTGGAAGAGAGGCTAAATATCTAAACTTGCATCCTTGTGTTACGTATCTTCACATAAAACTAAAATCCTAGAGGGCAGGGACAATGTCTTATTTATTTCTGCCTAGCCAATATGACGAGCTTCTTTATACTTGGCATGCAAAATAATTTAGATTATTTGTATTCCAACACCTCTGAGAAGGAAACTCTTCTGTTTATTGCACATGCATATGTCTTTGTGTTATTCACTATGTCTAAGGAATCAATCTTGCTTATTATTGCCTCAAAAAAGCAGAAAGGAAAATTTTGCCAGAACTCTAATGGGTCTTTCCATTGCCCAGTGATGATATTGTGGATACATGATGTGCAAGTTGACACTTATACCGGCCTTGCTCTGTGCTGGGGCACAAGGAATGGACCAGTGCTCCTAATGGTAAATCTCTTTCAGGAATTGTTTACACACAGAGAAAGAACCATTTGTCCCCAGGGGGTTCATGTAGCACTCTAGTAGAAGCTAAATGAGTGCATAGAATTAGCTTCCACCAATTCCGTCTATTTCTATCCTTATGATGAACTTTCATATCAGGGGCCTTCTTGCCCTTCCTGCACCTCCCTCGGTTAGGACTCTTCCCGACCATCCCAATAGTGCTTTAGTGGAAAAAAAATTTATTATTTTTTTTTTGCAGTACTGGGGATTGAACCCAGGGGCATTCTATCTCTAAGCTATACCCCCAGCCCTATTTTTATTCTTTATTTTGAAACAGGGTCTAAGTTGCCGAAGGCCTCACTAGGTAGCTGAGACTGGCCATGAACCCAGATCCTCCGGGTCTCAGCCTCCCAAGTACTGGGATTACAAGTATGTGCCACTACCCCACTGTGTTTTAATAATTTTGAGCTTCAAGAAGGATGTTGACTCCCACTGCCCTTCACCCAGAGTTTCCTTGACTTTAGAAAGATCCCCCCATTTCTCAAGATATTTGTTTAGACAGCATTCTTCACTCAAAGTTGTCCATTCTTCTCTTTCTTTGCTATGCACAGGGTATATATCTAATCTTCAAGGATGTTGAGCTTGGTCATGTAATTCATTTTGGCCAATGGAATAAGAACAGTAGTGGTAGTTTCAAGTCTGAGCTAAAGTCTTAGGATCCTACGCCACTCCTCTAACCCTTCTGTCACCTGCTCATAGGAAGAACATGTCCTAAGGAACTGTAACTCCTTGAGGCTTTTTAGAATGAAAGATTAGTGAGGTAGGCTTGAAACTGAGCTGAGGCCTGGAGCCAAGCCCAGCCTAACCCAGTCAAGACCCACAACCCAACTGAGGCTAATTGTCCTCCAAACCAAAAAGCAAGGAATGTCTGTTGTTATATGCCACTGAGAGTTTTGAAGTTGTTATTTGGCACTAATGTACTTCATAGACTAGTGAATATGGGAGGAAGAGGGCAGGGCACCTGATGGAAGTTCATGTGTAGGATGCTCATTACAGAGCCTCCTTGGGATCTTGCAGGGGTGCACACCTGTAATCCCAGCACTTGGGAGGCTGAGGTAGGAGGATCACAGGTTCCAGGCCAGCTTCAGTAACCTAGGGAGACTTTCAAAAGTTAAAAAAAAGCTGGGCATGGTAGTGCATGTTTGTACTTGGAAGGCTGAGACAGGAGGATTGCAGGTTCACTGCCAGCCTCAGCTACTTAGTGAGGTCCTCCACAACTTAGTGAGAGACCTTATTCAAAATAAATAATAAAAATAGGGCTGGGGGTATAGCTTGGAGGTAGAATTCCCCTGGGTTCAATCCCTAGTACCACAAAAAAAAAAAGAAATAAAGAAAGTTAGGAAAAGCTTGGAGGTAGAGTGCTCCTGTGTTCAATTCCTAGTCCAAAAAAAAAAAAAGTGCCCTTGAAATCAACAGCTATGGATGATAGGAGGAAGCAGGTGACTTCAAACTCTACTACAAAGCCACAGTAATAAAAACAGCATGGTATTGGCACAAAAACAGACACATAGACCAATGGAGCAGAATAGAAGACTCAGAAACAGACCCACAGGCTTATAGTCAACTGATTTTTGACAAAGGAGCCAAAAATATACACTGGAAAAAAGATAGCCTCTTTAACAAATGGTGTTGGCAAAACCGGTTAACCATATGCAGGAAAATAGAAATAAACCCCACTTTCTCACCCTGCACAAGAGTCAACTAAAGGTGGATCAAAGACCTGGAAGTCAGGCCAGAGACCTTGCAGCTACTTGAAGAGGGCATAGGACCAACACTTCAACACATAGGCACAGGTCAAAACTTTCTCAACAAGACCCCAAAAGCACAAGCAACTCAAAGGAAGATCAATACATGGCATTGCATTAAACTGAAGGGCTTCTGTGCAGCAAAGGAAACTCTCAAGAACCTCAACAGAGAGCCCACAGAGTGGGAGAAAATTTTTGCCAGCTACTCTTCTGATAGAGGTCTAATATCTAGGATATACAGAAAACTCAAGAAAATTACAGTAAGAAAACAAATAACCCAATCAAAAAATGGGCAACGGATCTAAATAGACACTTCACAAAAGAAGAAATACAAATGGCCAATAAGTGTATGAGGAGATGTTCAACATCATTAGTAATCAGAGAGATGCAAATCAAAACTACCTTGAGATTTCACCTAACTCCAATCAGAATGGCAACCATCAAGAACACAAACAACAACAAATGCTGGCGAGGGTGTGGAGAAGTGGGAACCCTAATACATTGTTGGTGGGATTGCAAACTAGTGCAACCACTTTGGAAAACAGTATGGAGGATCCTCAAATGAATGGGAATGAACCTACCATATGATCCAGCAATACCACTTCTGGGTATCTACCCAAAAGAATGGAAACCAAACTATCAGACCGATGTATGCATATCTATGTTTATAGCTGCACAATTCACAATTGCCAAACTATGGAAACAGTCAAGAAGTCCATCGACAGATGAATGGATTACAAAACTATGGGATATGTACACAATGGAATTTTACTCAGCCATAAAGAAGAACAAAATCATGTTCCTTGCAGGGAAATGTATGCAACTGAAAACATTATGTTAAGTGAGATTAGTCAGTCACAGAGAGTAAAAAAGCATATGTTCTCTCTAATATGCAGATGCTAGGGAGAAGATGGGGCATAAGAGGGTCTCCCGATAAAAAAAGGAGAAACCCTAGATAAGCAAAGAAGTTGACTTAACCGAAGGGGATGGACGGGGGATGGAGGGAATACCCCAATGCACATGATGTACTTTCACAAATATATCAAGGTCAATCACTAAACTGAACTTGAGAAGGAGGGAGGGCGAGGGGTGGGGTGGGAATTGGGGAAGGGGTTAAATGAGAAATGTGTGCATATATGCCTTTATTAGCTTGTACCTAACAAAGATGTTTGATTACAATGCACCAATTATTATAAAAATCTAATAAATAAAAAAATAAGCAACAACAACCAAAAAAACCCTGAAAACAAAAGTGCCCTTGAAGTCAACAGTTATGGATGATAGGAGGTAGCAGGTGGGTGTGGGAAATGCTGAAACTGAATGCCAGCCTGGCAACAGCCTGGGCTGACCCCTTGAGTGCTTTGGAGATAAAATGGACTGCAGGCAATCAGGCAATGGATCACAGGTTTGAGGCCAACCTCAATAACTTAGTGAGAACCTGTTTCAAAATAAAAAATAAAATAGGGCTGGGGGTGTAGCTCAGAGGTAGAACACCCCTAAGTTCAATCCCCAGTACTCCTCCAAGAAAATGTGATGCGGGGCTGGGCATAGCAGTGCACACCTGTAATCCTGGCTGTTCATCCGACAGGAGGATTGTAAGTTCAAGGCCAGCCTGGGCAACTTAGTAAGACCCTCCCCAGAATAAAATGAAAGGGCTGGGAGTATAGCTCAGTGGTACAGCGCTTGCCTGGCATGTGCAAGGCCCTGGATTCAATCCTCAGCACTACAAAAAAGAAAGAGAGAGAGAGAAAAAATAAAGAAAAATGTGGTATGTATCCTTGGGATAATGGGGCAGAAAACAAAAATGAATTAAAACCTTAAATGATGGACTTCAATATGGATCATCCTAATGTAAGATGCTAATCATAGGGGAAACTGGGTGTGGAGTATATGGAAAGTCTCTACTATGTTGCAATTTTTCTGTAAATCTAAAACTATTCTAAAGCAAAAAGCTGTTTTTTAAAAAGCTAGTATTTGGGAGCTGGGCATGGTGGCGCACACTTGTAGTCCCATGACTTGAGAGGCTGAGATAGGAGGATCACAGTTTCAAGGACAGCCTCAGCAAGTAGTGAGACTTTTATCAACCTAGTGAGACTCTGTTTCCAAATAAGAAATAAAATCTAAAATTGGGCTAGGGGTGTAGCTTGAAGAGCTTGAAGGTAGAATACCTCTAGTTTCAATCCCCAGTATCACACACACACACACACACACACAAAGCTAGTACTTGGAAAAGAAAGGAAGTTATCTTTGTTTCCATTTGTTTATAAACTAGTTTGATCACAAGATAGAAAGGCCACTTTTCACCTACTTTTATTTAATAAGATTGATCTCCTTAGCTGGGTGTGCTCCCAATACTTGGGAGGCTGAGACAGGAGGATTCCAGGTTTGAGGTCAGACTCAGCAATTTAGTGAGACTGTTCCAAAATTTAAAAATTAAAAATAAAAAGTCTGGTGGTGTAGCTCAGAAGTTTAATTCCCCTAGGTTCAATCCCAGTACAAAAAAAAAAAAAAAAAGAAAAGAAAGAAAGACTGGTTCCTGTGGGAAAAGGGTACCCCTTTGCAGCCAGGAGTATTTACAGGTGCCCTGGATACAATGTCACTGATTTTCCTTTCCAGTCCCATGTCTGTGGCTTGTCAGCATTCTATTGCCTTTGACTGGTGAACTGGCGACATTCCCAGATATGGCAGATTGCTAACTCTCCCAGGCCAATTCACAGCCTGAAGATCCCCTTAGTTAAATGGAGGAGAAATGTTGATGGCATCCTTGCCAGTTCCTGCTTTGAGTCCCACTGATACTTCCAAAATATTAAAGGGACAGGCCTCATTAAAAGGAGTCTTCATTGATTTTTAAAGCTATTCTCCTATAGACAGCTTTGAGTGTGTTTCCCACTCAATGTGATTTCCACTTCTCTGAGTTTACCTCCTCTTTTCCATTCATGGGCCTAGAGGTGGCATGTGTGGAATTTTATCATACATGACCCTGTTTCCATGGCCACCACCGATTGGGTGGATTCCTGATTTTCCCTGGGAAAACTGTCCTGCTGAGATTTTATCATGTTTAAGGTACACTTAAAAAAAGTCTACTCCTAGACTATTTTAGTGACATAAGTCAATAACAATTCTTTTTACTGAAGCCAGTAGCTTCTGGGAATAATGAGCCAGTAAGTATTCTTTTTTTTTTTTGGAGGGGGGGAGGGATTTTTGTTTTGTTTCAGTACTGAGGATTCAACCTAGGACTCCCATGCACACTGGGCAAGAGCTCTACCACTGAGCTACATCACCAGCCCTTTTTATTTTGAGACAAGGTCTTGCTAAGCTGTCCAGACTGGCCTCAAACTTGGGATCCTCTTGACTCAACTGCCTAAGTAGCTGGAATTACAGATGTGCACTACCATGTCTGGCCAGGACTCTTTTTTTAAAACTTTAAAATTGGGCCTGAGATTTCTATCTAAAGACTGAATTGGCCTCTTGAGTTGAGATGAAAATTCTGAGGAGCTGTGGCACAGTTATCTTTAGCCATGTCAGTTTCTTGATGCTTTTGGCCAACAATATTCTCATTGCTTTAGAGCAAATCTGTTTCTAGTGAATACAGAAAAGGGTAAGAAAGGAAGATAATATAATGATGTGCTAAGTTTCATGCTAGATAATTTTTATTTATTTTCCTGAGATTATTTCTGTCTTCAAAATTGAATATTGCCAGGCATGGTGGCACACACTTGTAATTCCAGTATTTGAGAGGCTGAGACAGGAGGATCCCAGGTTCGAAGCCAGCCTCAGCTACTTAGTGAGGCTTTCCATAACTTAGTGAGACCCTGTTTTAAAATAAAGAATAAAAATAGGGCTGGGGGTGTAGCTCAGAGGTAGAATGCTTCTGGGTTCAATGCCCAGTACCACAAAATAAATAAATAAATAAATAAATAAATAAATAAATAAATAAATAAATAAATAAATAAATATTGCCCCAATAGTATGTCCTCATCAGAACCTGGCTATGGCTTCAAAACATAAATATCATTGCTTCTACCAAATCTATTGATAGAGTATGAGTTCTACCTTTCTCAGTCTAACCCATTGCTGTGATGTTTACTGTCAGGGACATAAATTGTTTTTGGCTCCTTCATGTCCATTCATTGATATTCTTGTACCCAAGTCCCTGATTTTCCTTGAGAAAACTGTCCTTTGTGAATTTTGTCAGGTTTAAGGATGATTTACCCCCTAGACTTTTTTCAGTTACATGAGCCAATATAAATTCTCTGTGCAGTGATAGCTTCAGCAGCATGTATACTAAAATTGGAATGATACAGAGAAGATTAGCATGGCCCCTGCACAATGATGATACAAAAATTTATGAAGCAGTCCATATTTTTACTGTTGATAGTCAAATAAAATTATAAGACTGCAAAAAAATCTCCCCTGCAATCAGAAAAAAAATGCAAATCAAAATGACACTGAGATTTCATCTAACTCCAATTAGAATAGCAATTATTAAAAATACAAATAATAATGGCCCAGCATGGTGGCATACGCTTGTAATCCCAATACTTGGGAAGCTGAGACAGGAGGATCGCAGGTTTGTCAGCCTCAGATACTTAGTGAGGCCCTCTGCAACTTAGTGAGATCCTGTTTCAAAATAAAGAATAAGAAAATAGGGCTGGGGGTGTAGCTCAATGGTAGAATGCCCCTGGGTTCAGTCCCTAGTACCGCAAAAAAAAAAAAAAAAAAAAAGAGAGAGAGAATACAAATAATAAATACTGGGAGGATGTGGGGAAATAGGACCCATTATACACTGTTGGTGGGGTTGCAAGTTAGATTAGCTACTATGGAGATCAGTGTGGAGTTTCCTCAAAAGATTGGAAATAGAACCACCATATGACTTACCTATACCACTCTTGGATATCTTCCAAAGGAATTGAAGTCAGAACAGTATAGTGATACATGCCTATCCATGTTTATAGCAGCACAATTCACAATAGCCAAACTATGGAATCAGCCTAGGTATCCCTCAACAGATGAATGGATTATGGAACTGTGGTATAAATGCACAATAGAATTTTACTCAGCCATAAAGAAAAATCAAATAATGTAATTTGATGGAAAATGGAGGGGGCTAGAGAATATTATCTAAGTGAGAGTAGTCAGTTACAGAAAGTGAAGGGTTGTATGTTTTCACTAATATGTGGAAGTTAGAGAGAAATTGGTAAACAAAAAGGTCTTCAAAAAATAAGAGAAGATACTAGAAGAATAGTGGAAGGGGATTTGGGAAAGGAGGTGAAGAGGTGAAAGGAGAGATTTGGTGAAGGAAACAGTTGAAATAACCTTATGCTCATATGCGAAGTTATCAATATCAATTCAGTATTATGTATGGGGTGGAGGAGGGAGTGGAGTGGGACTCAGTGTGAAACACATATGTTTTTATCACACTGAACCTTATTATGATGCATAAGTTCAATGCACCACCACCAACAACAACAAAAAATTCCCTTCACAGAAATCAGTTTGAGCTAGGTTCCTGCCACTTGCAATTCTAAGAGTGCTGTTTGATGTGCTTAGTAAAAGCTCACCTCCATGTTATCTACGTTTTCACTTATTTCTTCTGT
This sequence comes from Graphiurus murinus, assembly GCA_004027655.1. NCBI lineage: Eukaryota > Metazoa > Chordata > Mammalia > Rodentia > Gliridae > Graphiurus > Graphiurus murinus. The sequence continues at coordinate 20,276 of PVLC010018396.1, read as the reverse complement.
AAACTTTGACTCAACTCCAAGGTTTGCCCTATTTCCCACTCTACCTTTCCTGACCTCAAACCAGCCTGTTCGTGTGTGTGTGTGTGTGTGTGTACATGTGCGTATGTGTATGTGTGTACCAGTGCGTGCATACATTTGTCTTTGCCTCCCAAATGCTGGGATTACAAGTGTGCACCACCCCACCCGGCGTCTTTGACCACGGGTAGATTTCCATGCCGACTGCTGCAGGCAAACTACGCTGAACAACAGGCTGCTTCCTCCTCTTCCCAGCCTGCTGTTTGAGCCCAAGCAGCTTCTTACAATGCCCACTCTGCCCCATGCCCAGCAAGCAGGCTGTTACCATAGCAACGAAGGTAAGCTGAATCAAGCAGAGAGCTGTTGGGTCGGCATGGCAACGAGATAAGATAAATGGACACAGAGACTTAAAAAGTTACAGACCCTGAGACTTCATGGAGGGCTGAAAGACACCATGCATCCCCCACATAGTCGCTGACTAAGCTCGGCAATGTTAGGCCAGACCAGGGTCCTTGTAAAGATGAGGAAATAGTACCTAAATATGAGACCCAGGTGTCCAGGGGGGCGGCAGTGTTCCGCTGGGACATTCCATCACGTTCTCCAAATAGAGGCGTAGACTGACACTCTCTCTCTCTCTCTCTCTCTCTCTCTCTCTCTCTCTCTCTCTCTCTCTCTCTCCCTCCCTCCCTGTAATAAAAGAAAATCCTACTTTAACTTGGCAACAACCTGTCCCAAAGCATTATTTCTATATGGGCTGAGGAAAAGAACCCATGAGGTGGTCTCTCAAACCATAACAGTCTTTCAGTACGACGTTGATTTAAAAACACACATCATAAGCTGGATGTGGTGGTACAGGCTTGTAGTCTCAGTACTTGGGAGGCTGAGACAGGAGGATTGCAGGTTCATGGCCAGCTTCAGCTACTTAGTAGACTCCTTTTATAATAATTGAATCCAGGAGGTACTTGCACACTCTAGGCAAGTGCTTGACCACTGAGCTACATCCCCAGCCCTTTTATTTTTATTTTGAGATAGGGTCTCACTAAGTTGCCCAGGCTGGCTTCAAACTTGAAAATGCCCCTGGTAACACACACACACACACACACACACACACACACACACACACACACTCATATATATTTAGAGTTGTGTTGAATACATGTTTTAGCTAATTGCCAAGTGGCCATGGGTTAAAAGGGGTATTCTACTGAAGACAGAATTATATTTTAGGATGGACTTTTGTCTACAAGTATAAATCTGAACATATTTACTTAAAATCAATTACTATAAAAGTTTTATTCTTAAAAATCTTAGTAATTGAACTAAGTGTTTGACATTACAGTGTAGGAATGAAAATTTCTCAACACTGCCAGCTCCTAGGCTATTGCTAAGGTCATTATTCTGCGCATTACTGACCCTGAATATGTAGGGCCACTGTGTTCAGTTATGCACTGCAGAACACAGGGTAGTACCACTCAGTAGGCATTTTTCTCAGTTGCTTTCTTCTCTTCTTTATATTATTTATTATCTCTGAATGAAAGTTGATTGATCATGGATATTGCTGTTTATAAATTGAAAGCATTCTTTCTTGTGAAATATTGAAGTGTAAAGATAGTTCTCTGCTTTCAGTTTCCCCTCTAAGATGATAAATACTCACAAATAAGAATTCCCTTTCTATACTCATAGCCAAAATGGAAATAGAGAAGATTAAATACAATTATTAAGAATTTAAGCTGGATCTGGGCATGGTGGCACACGCTTGTAATCCTAGTACTTGGAAGGCTGAAACAAGAGGATCACAGGTTCCTAGCCAGCCTCAGCAATTTGTGAGGCCTTCCACAAATTAGTGAGACTCTGTTTCAAAGTAAAGAATAAAATGGGGTTTGGGGCATATCTCAGAGGTAGGATGCCCCTGGGTTCAATCCCCACAAAAAAAAATTTAAGCTAGGCATAGTGTTGCATGCCTGCAACGCCAGTAGTTGGGAAGCTTAGACAAGAGGATCACAGGTTCCAGACCATCCTTAGTGAAACTCTCAGCAACCTAGAGAGACCCTGTTTCAAAACAAAAAAATGGAATGGTTTGGAGGTATAGCTTGGAGATAGAATGTCCCTATGTTCAAACTCCAGTAACACCAGCAAAACGAAAACAAAACAAAAAACCCCAATTAAAGAGTGTAATAATTTAAGGTTATTTTGTGTAAAGTTACAAATGATAATATGTCAAACAATTTTGCCAACTTTAGAATTATATATAATCTAATGTTAAATATCCTGCTTTTTGTTATTTATTTTTATAAGAATTGTTGGCTCAAAAGAATATAATATTATTCCTAAATGTTTCTAGCTATGGTACTCTGGTACTCTCTCAATATCTCTTCTATCCCCTACCCTTCATACTTGAGATTGAACTCAGGATCTCATGTGGAGCTAGGCAAACACCCTACTACTGAGCTGCATTCCCAGCCCCTTTTAAAATTTTTACTTTGAGACAGGATCTCACTTTGTTGCTGAGGCTGGCCTTGAACTTGTCATGCTCTTACCTCAGCCTTCCAAGTAGCTAGGATTACAGACGTGCACCACCATACCAGGCCTCTGTTAATATTCTTAAGTATTAGTCTATTTTCCCAGTTATCTAATTATTTGAAAATCCTTTTGTGCTTTTGTACATAATTTTAGTAGCATTAGCAGTTACCATTAATCATCACAGCATGTTAACTTGCCCTGGTTAATATACATTTATTTCACCTAATAAAGTCTCAATGCATAAAGCACATAAAGGTATTTTCTACTTTAAGGTACATGTAGAATGAAAGCAAATGTTTAGAAAGTCACAATTTGTGTGACAGGTCTTACATAATCGGCATAACTGAAGTTGTTATGCTGATGATGTGTGACTGCCTCAACCTGTGACCCTTGCTCAGGGACAAGGTCAAGAACATAGAGAGAGATGATGAGTCAGCTGGCTGATGTAAGGAGCCGGCCGAGGTCAGGAGCCGGCCATGAGCTCCTGGCTGCCATAGAGAGCAAGAGAGAGAGAGAATAGAGAACGTGTCTCCATCCCTGGCATAAGCCAACCAGGGGCTTATCGCCCAACCCAACAGTTAGCAAAGATCAGGACACATGAAGACACAGAGGACACAGGTCAAAGGCAGGAGGCAGGAGAGAATCCTGAGCAGAAGACAAGAGACAGAACAGGAAGCTCAGCATCTGTCTCCTAGAGAAATGCTTGCCACTCTCTTCCTCCCCAATGGTGCCCTGGGTCTTCCTTTCCTTACCTCTCTCCTGGAATATTACACAAGACTGCAGATGAGAATCGTGTGTGTGTGTGTGTGTGTGTGTGTGTGTGTGTGTGTGTGTGTGTTTCTGGGGGTTGAACTCAGCAGTGTTCTGCCACTGAGCTATACTCCCATTCCTTTTTTATCTTGAAACAGCATCTCCATAAATTGCTGAGGCTGGCCTTGAACCTGTTATTCTCCTGTCTTAGCCTCCCAAGTACTGGGATCACAGATCTCTGCCACCACACCCTGCTGAGATAATAGTCTTAAACTTAGGTTATAGGATAAGACAGCACAAATCTCAGAGTCAAAATGACTCTTGAACATTCCCCACTAAACATGGGATATTGCTGGGCATGATGGTGCAAGCCTGTAATCCTGGTACTTGGGAGGCTGAGACAGGAGGATTGCAGGTTCAAGGTGAGCCTCAGGAACTTAAGTGAAGCCCTAACAACTTAATGAGACCCTGTACCTAAATAAAATATGATAATAAAATTGGGCTTGGGTTGTGGCTCAGAAGTAGAATGCCCCTGGGTCCAATCCCTAGTATCAAAAAATAAAAACCAGCAAAAAACTCGAGCCTATATAGTTTTGTGTATACCATCTACCTAAATTCATGTGCATGAAGGTCTGAGAACTACTAAGCCAACATAAAAGAAGGAAGAAAAAGAAAGTCCATACTTCGGGGCAGTCAATCCAAGCTATCATTCAGATGCTTATCGATTCCCTTGTGTTGATGATGAATGGGCAGGGAATTCCAAAGTGTTTACTTGGTTTCATTAATATTAAGCCTTCATACTTTAAATGCATGCCAAGATATTTTCCTTTCCTGTTGTAGTTGTAATGATTTAAAGAGTTATAACCTATGAGGGCTGCAGGTCTACAGTCTGAATGTAAATTCAGCTAGAGTTACTGTTCTCTACTGTCTTTAGTTTTCTTTCTAGAATGTAAATCTGATTGCATCAAATTCCAGTATAAAATTTTTCCATACACTGAGCTGCTGCTTTGGTTTCATTGCCAGTAATTACAAAGGGGCAATAGATAAGTCAAAAGGCCACCCCCAATGGAGAGACATTCATTCCTATCATTCCCCACATAGAAACATGTCACCCAGAGGGGCACGGGTCATAACCTGGGATTTATTGTTAAATCTGATTTATATCACCATTTTTTTTGTACTGGGAATTGAACCCAGGGACATTCTACCTCTGAGATATACTCCCAGCCCTTTTTATTTTTTTATTTCAAAACAGGGTCTCACTGGGATTACAGGCATGCTCCACTTGGCTTGGCTTTGTTTCACCGTTACATTACTTTGGCTAAGCTACATGAGCAGGGCCACCTAAAGGTGGCAGCTTCAATCACCATTGTTGGCATCATCCAAGACCATTCAGATATTGGGAGAAGTATATGAATTGGTGTCTGTAAGATCAAAACAAGTGTGGGCCAGCCTGAGTGTTTGCACACTTACGAGGGAAGCAGGGGTGCTCACATTTGAGAACTGCTGTTGACAGTGCCAGGCATAAGCCTTTTCAAAATTAGGTCCCTGTTAGTTTTCCAGTGTCACTCTCTGCCCCTACCCATGCACATCATTTGCTCTCGCCCCACTGAGTAGCTGATGTCTTGGATAGTAGGTCCATTCTTTTGCACATTTGGTCTGGCACTTCCTATCTGCAATTCCTGTCCTTGGTCCCGTTTTCTAGAACTTTTCTCAGAAAATCCACTCAAATGACTTCCCTGCAAATTATTTCTCCCCCATTTACTGCTCCTCTCTAAGGCATAGTTATTTGGAGGGGGGGTACTGGGGCGTTCTACCTCTGAGCCCTTTTTATTTCTCATTTTGAAATGGTCTCACTAAGCTGAGGCTGGCCTTGAACCTGTGATCCTCCTGTCATAGCCTCCCAAGAACTGGGATACAGTTTCCTCTTTTGATATCTCGTTGAAGTCAATTCTCACTTGTATTAACTGTAATTTAATTAATTACAGGAAGGAAGGAAGATAGAAAGGAAAAAGAAATAATAAGAGGGGAAATGGGATATAAGGTAGAAGGAAGGAGAAAAGGAAAGAAGAGAGGGAAGGGGAAAGGGAAGGAAAGAAGGAAGGAGGGAGGGAGGGGAAGTTTGGTGGGAGGCAGAGGAAGAAGGATTGGGGAGGTAGTTTAGGTTGGGGGTAAAGACTATTACAAATGTACTCTGTGAGTCAGGCTTCTCTAAAATGGTTAGAGTTAGAGGATCAAAAAGGTTGTTTCTCAAACTACAGCTTCTTGCTGTATAGGAGTCCAGAAAGCTCCTCCAAAACATCTTAAAGCATGCATAGCTCAAGGTTAAACCCTGACCTCAAGGTTTTCATGCAGCTTGTTCCCACACCCAGTCAGGTCACAAATCCATCCTTCTCTTCTTAAGAGAACCTTGACTCTATTCTCTGTGAACATCTGCCCTGGTCTTAACATGATGAGAGCTTTGGACTCCACCCTGGCCCTAGTTACTAGTGAAGCATTTATACGTTTTTAAATTATGAAAGTCACCAGCTCTCTACCTGCAGGCAGGGGCAGTGGAGGGCTTCTTTGGCGAAGCTGTTGATTTATTTATGAATCCACACGCCCCCTCGTCCATTTGCTCACTCGGCAATGTGCTGAGCTCTATTAAATGGAAGGGCTCTCCGGGAGCTGCATAATTGACTTAGGCTAGAGATATGAATCATTCTTTGAATCTTCCTTTCAGACTTTGCTTTTTGCCTTCTTCCTCTAACAAAAATTCATACAACTGTTTCTAATCTCATTTCCTTTGCTGGTCTCTATCTTATTCTTTTGCAACAATATTTGGAAGACCTCTTTAAAGCATTCTTTTCACCACTGGTATTTCTTCCTCTTTGCCAGTCTCACCTCTAAAGACTATAATAGACTGCCTAGGATGAAATTCTGGTCTTGAGCTGGGTGTGGTGGCATATGCCTAGTATCTAGGAGGCTGAGACAGGAGGATCACAGGTTCAAGGATAGCCTCACCAATGTAGCAAGACCCTCAGCAAGTTAGTGAGAGACTTTGTTTTAAAAAAAAAAAAAAAAAAAAACGGTCTAGGGCTGTAGCTCAGAGGTAGATTGCTTCTACAAAAAAAGGAAGAAGAGGAGGAAAAGAAGGAGAAAATAATACTCATCCTGGTCTTGTTTCTTATTTGTAATATGATCTTGGGAAAGTCACTTAACCACCATGCCTCAGTTTCCTTTTCTTTAAAATGGAGATAAGGAGAGTACCTATCTCAGGAGTTACCACAATGACTAAGGTATCATTATGTAAAGTGTGTATGTACTGATGGTGGCAGGTAGACAGGTTCCATAGCTGCTGTGTCTCACAGGACCCCAAATAATCATGCATCATGCTTACAATTCAGCAGTGCATCATAATAGAAGGGTATAATAATAATAATAATAGTAATAGTAATAATAATAATCATAATCATAATAAAAGTGAGCAACAACATTAAAAGAAAGACATGCAGGATAACCCAGAGCTACCTTGCAGTGGGGATCTGGAGAGCCAGATGTGAGGTCTAGCTGTTCCCCTCTATAAGAGCTAAAGCAGGGTGCATTTTCTGTCTGAGATCAGCAGCCACTAACATGTGCACTGAACACCTTGGGACTAGGGGAACCCAGTGGCATCTGGGTCAGGGTTTCCTGTACCCTGCTGGTCACTTAGGTCTATTTTTGCCACTTAAACATTTCGACAGCAAAGCCCTCTTATGGGGTGGGTGTGGGGTAGGGATCTTACCAAGGTTAAGTACAAATCACCCATCTCACTGATCACTAAACAGTGCTGACAAGCTGATATGCACTGCCTTCGAATTCCTCAGACTTGCAGTTACAAAGCGGCTATTAACAATACCTTGAGGGGCTAGGCACAGACCTGACTAGGTAGGAAATGGCACTGTGCAAATACAGTTCTCATTTTCCCTAAACCAAGTCAGGCCAATTCTAGGCTTGCTGGATAGCCCAGGCTAGCATGTGGTAAATCCTCAGCAAATATCAGCTACTACTATGATTATCATTATTGACCTTATGATCACATTTTTAGGTTGAATTATATGAAATCACTGTTTTGATAAGTTTAAAAGATGGCTGAATATCAGCAATACCATAAGATTCAACATAATATGAGTATTTACTGTTGTGAACAGTGCTCTGAACTGCTTGTTTTTTTGTTTTATTTTTTGTTCTTTTTTTTTTTTCCTGTCCTATGGCCTAGGAAGGGATCTTTGTGTGCCTACTCAGTATAATCCTCCTGAATTTTAAATTGAAAGTATTTTTTTCTTGCAAAGTATTTAGGGGTACCTAGACCTCTCTCATAGCAATATCTTGGGGAGCAGAATAAACAAATACTTATTATGCAAATGATATGCACAAAATCAAGAATGATTCTTAGAAATCATCCAGATGCCCAGCTTTACAGACAAGGCCCCCAAGGTCAACGTGGATCACCAACAGGGCCTCCTTGGTGTTGGATTACCAAGAGGATTTGAAGAAATTAAAAACCTTTTAGGAGTACACTGTATAGACATTAAGATGCATGGAGAGTCGGAGATAATCGCAGCTACTCAGGAGACTGAGGCAGGAGGAGCCCAAGTTCAAGGCCAGACCGGGCAATTTCGCAAGGCCCTAGCTCAAAATAAAAATAAGAAAATATAAAGGGCTAGAGATGTACAGGTCAGTGGTAGAGTGCTTGCCAGCATGTGCAAGGCTCTGGGTTCAATCCCTGGTACCAGAAAAGAGAAATGTTGGCTCTTCAGGTAGGCGACTGTCCTTAGGTTTGTATCACAGCTGCCTTTCTTAACTTTATTTTTGGTGATACTGGGGATTGAACTCAGGGCTTCATGCATGCTAAGCAAGGGCTCCAGCACTGAGCTATGTTCTCATTACCCCCCTTCCTGAAAAAAAGGTATTAAATTCATGAAAAGTCCAACCAATACTGAACAGTTCTGTTTCTTCAGGGTTTTTTTTGGGGGGAGGGAGTCTTTTTTATAAATATGTTTTTATTAGTGTATTATCATCTCAAATTGTAATGTAAATCATGTTGACATTGACATACATTCACACAGCATGGGGGAGGAGGGGTCTTAATCATCTCTGTCATCATGTTTCTCTCTTTCTCTTTCACCTTTCTAGTTTCTTCCTTCTCTTTTTCCTCCTCCTCCTCATCTTTATCTTCTTCATCAGTTCCTCCATCAATTCCAAAATCTTCCCCAACTGACCTGTCTTCTTTCCCTTTTACATCTTTTCCTTCATCTTCATGTTCCTCATCAAACTCTTCCATATAAGATTGCACCTAGGATGCATAGATGAAAGACCCTCCCACTTCTTAAAAGTAAATATATGACCCTAAAGGGATTTGGTTTTATGACTCTAGAGAGTTTGCTTTACCAGGCTATGTTAAGAATGTGGGCTATATGTGTAAAACAAAGAAGTGGTGCTATTTGTGTTCTGACATTGATTGATATGTCATAAATGTCTATGTAACCCTGTTGTACTCAAGAAACGTGTAAAAATCCGTGCTGAAAAATAAAAAAAGAATAATTTCCTAATATCATTCAAAATTTAAAAAAACCTCTTCCATATATATATATATATATATATATATATATATATATATATATATATATCCATCCATCCCATGGTACCCCATATATGTATGGAAACATATGGTGCCCCATTAATACATACAATTTTATTTTTTAACTTTATTTATTTGTTTTTCTGTGGCTAGAATCTGGGACTTCATGCATGCAAAGCAAGGGCTCTACCATTGAGCCATGTTCCCAGTCCCTTTTTGTGTGTGTGTGGTACTGGGAAATGAACCCAGAGGCATTCTACCTCTAATCTAAACCTGCAGCCATATTTTATTTTTTATTTGGAAACAGGGTCTTGCTAAGTTGCTGACAGCCTTGCCAAGTTGCTAGGCTGGCCTTGAATCTGTGATTCTCTGTCTCAAGCCGCCCAAGTACTGGGATTACAGGCATGTGCTACCACACCCAGTTTCCCAGTCCCAATTTTTTATGTTCCTATATATATCATTTAAAAATAAATATAAGGCTGAGACAGAGGGATCACAGATTTGAGGTCGGCCTCAGCAACTTAGCAAGACCCTGTACCAAAATAAAAACAAAGAGCTGGGGGTGTAGCTCAGAAGTGGAATGCCCCTGAGTTCAATCTCCAGTACCAAAAAAGAACAAGGCTATGTTAAAAAAATTATATCTATCTATCTATCTATCTATCTATCTATCTATCTATCTATCTATCTATAATATATATGTATATATACATATATATACTCATTTCTCCTCACATCCGAATCCTCCTCATCTTCCTCACCTCCTTCTTCATCCTCTTCCTCTTCATCCACCCTGTACACTTCTGCATCCCAGTCGGGGGCTTCCTGGTCCTCTTGGATCAGCTGAAGCAAGAGGCTGGAGATGCTCTCTCCCTATTCCTTCTGGGTGTAGGTTCAGGCATTTCAGGCAATCCAACCTTTTCAAAGTTTCCAAGGTGCTGACATCTTTCAGATTATTTCTATTTTTGTTCAGATGGGCAAGGTTTGGAAGTTTTTCTGCTAACATGTCCAGACCTCCAAAGATTCTATTGTCACTGAGCTCAAGTTTTTCAAATTATGTAGTTTGGGAAGATTTGAAACTGAAATCACAACTACACTCATTAAATTAAAGAACTTTATAAGCCACAAATTTAGTGGTTAAGCTGTCAATATTTTCATCATTTGACTTGCAATTGTCTGAGACAAGTTCTCAAACCCTAGGAAGAGTCAGGGGTCAGTGCGGATCTGAGGTGGCTCCAGCCAAGAGAGGCTGCACTATTATGGGAAGGTGGGATGAAAGAGGCTGAACCTTTGTTTTTATATCTTATTAGGCATAAATTTTTTCATGTAAGCTTAGGTTTTTGGTTTTTTTGTACTGGGAATTGAACTCGTGGGCATGCTACCTCTGAACTATAACCCCAGCCTTACTTTATCTTTTTTTAAAAATTTGAAACAGGGTCTCATTACATTGTGGAGGGCCTCACTTAGTTGCTAAGGCTGACCACGAACCTGTGATCCTCCTGTCTCAGTCTCCCTAGTACTGGGATTACAGGTATGTACTGCCCACCACACCGGCTGAAACCAGAGACATTCTACCCAGCCCTTTTTATTTTGAAGTAGAGCCTCACTAAATCTCTGAGGGTCTCACTAAGGTGTTGAAGCTGGCCTTAAACCTGAGATCCTCCTGTCTCAGCCTCCAAACTACTGAGATTACAAATCACAGTGTCTGGATTAAGTACAGGTTTTTCAAGATTTTCTTGTATAACATTTATTAATGTGATTTGACATGTACAGATACAACTATTTGATTTTAAAAAAGTGAGTCACTCCATTTACTTTTAAATAATAGGTACACATATAAACACACTAGTCAATATTTCCTGGCCATCAAAAAGTCTTTCTAGCCAAGGAACTAGACAGCATCATTTTGAAAAACAGGAATTTATCAGCAGTTTTACCTAAATACTGGCCTTTGTAAGATGTGAACATTTTAGGATTTGATTCATAGGAAGATTTACATTGACCTTTGCTCAGTTTGCTTTGGAAATGTACAAGATATGATAGATCTAAGCATTAGCAAATGCTTTTAATACAAAATAAATTCCATTTGTCCTGGGAATGAGGTCACTTCTTTTTATTTGGACAATGTTAGAGAGCTGTAAGTGAAAAGAAAAACAGAAGATTCACTGATTCAAAAGAACTTAAATTCTCTTCTTCAATTCTTTTCCATCCAAATGTGCCCGCTTGCATGGAGAGATAGCACCCTTCTCGGGGAAAGGCTGTTCTGGGAGATTCATAACATATTCTTTGTTGAAAATTACTCTGTGTGTGTGTGTGTGTGTGTGTGTGTGTGTGTGTGTGTGTGTGTGTGTGTGTGTGTGTGTGTGTGTGTGTTGCTGGGGATAGAACCTGCACACTAGGCAAGCACTCTACCACTGAGCCACATCCTCAACCCTAAATTTATTCACCTTTGTACAATGATATGCATCTTGAAACACACTGTTGAATGTGCCAAATTATTGAATTCTAATACAAAAACTTTGTGGGTATGGTGAAACCTGGTTCATATTCCATTTTATAGAAGGGTTTGGCAGACTGACTTTTTAAAATGTTCCCAAAGATCCCTGTCTCCTGGTATCCATGCTTTTGTGTAATTCTCTCCCCAGAGTGTCGACCAGACCTACTGATCTGCCTCTAATGGATAGGATACAGCAAAGTGGATGGGAAATCGCTGTGTGCTTAAGCTAGACAAGAATGTTTTCTACCTTCAGAGCAGATCCTCTTGATTACTTAGCAGTTTGCAGGCTACCATATTGGGGAGGCCTACATGATAAGGAATTAAATCTTACCAACAGCCACATGAGCTTGGAAGTGCATTTTCTCCAGTGAAGCCTCGAGATGACTACACCAGGCAGATCCTTGACTGTAGCTGGTGGGAGACCCTGAAGTGCAAAAGTCAGCAGAGCCATGCCAGACTCCTACAGAAGATATGAGATAAATCTGTCTTGACTTAAACCAAGATTTGTGGCAATTTTTTTTTTTTTTTTTTTTTTTTTTTGGTACTGGGGATTGAACCCAGGGGCATTCTACCTCCAAGCTATATCCCCAGTCCTATTTTTCATTCTTTTCTTTGAAACAGGGTCTCACTAAGTTTCAGAGGGCCTCACTAAGTAGCTGAGGCTGACCGTGAACCTGTGATCCTCCTGTCTCAGTCTCCCAAGTACTGGGATTACAAGCGTGTGCCACCATGCCCAGCTTGTGGCAATGTTTTATTCTGAGTAATAGATAACTAGTACCAGGGGCAAAGTGAGGCTCAGTGTAACCTTTCTGTGCAAATATTAGAATATGGCCATGAACCGGGCGTGGTGGTGGTGCACACCTATAATTCCAGTACTTGGGAAGCTGAGACTGGAGGATTACAGGTTCGAGGCCAGTCTCAGAAACTTAACCAGATTCTCAACAACCTAGTGAGACTGTTTCAAAATAAAATATGAAGCCAGATATGGTGGTGCACACCTGTAATCACAGTATGTGGCGGAGACAGGAGGATTGCAGGTTCGAAGCTAGCCTCAGCCGCTTAGTACAGCTCTCAGCAATTTAGTGAGACCCTGTTTCCAAATAAAAAATAAAATAGGGTTAGGGAATAGCTCAAAGGTAGAATGCCCCTGGTTTCAATATCCAGCACCCACCCCCAGTATATGTATATGAAAAAGGCTGGGGTAGAGCTAGGATCCCCAGTACCACTACCCAGTACCACTAGGATCCCCAGTACCACTACCACCACCAAAAATAAATAAATAAATAAATTAATAAATAAATTAATTAATTAATATATAGATAAATAAGTCATACATTTTTTATAAGCCTGTCATCCAGAGGTGAGCTCTGCATCACCTCTACTTGCATTTGGGTGGGCATTTTATTTCTTCTATCAAAAAGAGGGTACTAGGAGCTAGGCATGGTGGTACATGCTTGTAATCCCAGTACTTGGGAGGCTGAGATAGGGGAATTGAAGGTTAGTAGCCAGTCTCAGCAACTTAGTGAGGTCCTCTGCAACTTAGTGAAAACCTATTTCAAAATTTAAAAAAAGAATAAAATAGGGCTGGAGGTATAGCTCAGAGGTAAAATGCCCCTGGGTACCATCCCCAGGACCACACATACACACAAAAAATAGTACTCAGAAATGATGCTATGAGACTCCCAAGGCTCAGTTGTAGAAGGTCATTAGGTAGCACCTGGAGCTTAGCACACTGCCTGCCATATACGTGTTGGAAAACTAATCTGCCTCCACAATACTCACACACACAAAGATGCTCGTGTGCACACATGCATGCTCACACAGAATCTCCATAGACTAGAACTCTGGTCTCAAACTAATCTGTTCTACCTTGACTGAAACACTTGCTTTTGAAGCTCTAGTTTGCTATGGAAAAAATCCAACTCCCGTGCTGTAAGGAAGTCCCACCACTTGAAGAGGTCTCATAGTCCACAGCCCCTGCTGGGCCCACTTACCCCACCCAGCCAGGGCCTCCCAAACAAGTAAGCCAAGAAGCCTCCAGATGATTCCTGTCTTCCCAACCAAGACCCCAGATGCCATAGAGCAGAGATAAGCTGTGCTCACTGGGCAGTGTTTGCAGTCCTCACCATGGGATTTCTGAGCAGAATGAAAGGTCACTGTTTTACTCTACTACTTTTGGGGGTGGCTTTTACACAGAAACAGGTAGCTGGAACACTGCCCAGCTTGTAAGTAGAGTTGGAGCTTAGATCCAAGTTTTCTGAGTCTTACTTCAGCATTCTTTCCACCACACCAGATGTTGCCTTTTTATCTAGGGTGCTAGTGTTTCTTTCTACTCACTATGAGAGAAGCTCCACTGTGTCAGTGGTTAGTGTTGGCAGCCTATTGGAACCACTGGGGAAACATTATAAATACTGATGCTCAGGTCTCATCCTAGAGATGCTGACTATTTGGGGTGGAGTGTGGCCAGGCATAAGAATTTTCACAAAGTTTCCCAGGCATCTTTAACCCACAGCCATGTTTAAGAACAACTATCCCAGAGCAACTTGTGAGAATGCAAATCATCATACTTGGCAATAGTCCAATCAGTTCTTAATGATCCATTCTAAAGAAATGAAGCAGAAGCATAGAAAATCCAAAAGAGCAGATTAGTTTGAGATCAGAGTTCTAGTCTATGGAGACTCTGTGTGAGCACACATGTGTGCACATGAGCATCACTGTGTGTGTGAGTATTGTGGAGGAAGATTAGTTTTCTAACACATGTATGCCAGGCAATGTGCTAAGCTCCAAGTGTTGTGAAAGTGCTAAAATCCAATGCAGGTTGAATATCCCTCATCTGAAAATCCAAAACCCAAAATGCTCTGATTCAAAATGTTTTCAGCACTGCCATGATGCTACAAGTGGAAAATTCCATGCTATGATACTTCACTTAACCCTTTTTAAAAATTATTTTTTATTTTGAGACAGGGTCTCACTGTGTTGCCCAGGTTGGCCTGGAATTTGTGATCCTCCTGTTTCAGCCTTCCAAGTAGCTGGTATTACAGGTTTGTACCACTGCACTGGCTTGTGATTTGTTTTAAACAAGGAGGTTTAAATAGCATAACCTGAAGGAGAAATTATCTAGAATGTGCTTTTCCCCTTACATATAGCTATATAAAAGCTACACATTAGAAAACTATAAAATTGTTCTTGTATACAGTGATGACAGAAAAACACTGAAATGACATAATCAAACAATGTAAATTGTCAAGCAATGGAAGAAATGGTCTTGCTGGAATGTGAAGATAGCAGTTTAACAACCATACTCTGACAAACGAAAGGTTATCACAGAAACTTGATCTTAAGTCTTACAATAATCATTTAGAATGTGTGTGTGTGTGTGTGTGTGTGTGTGTGTGTGTGTGTGTGTTCTAAGCTCATATATTTTATGTACCATAGAAAAACAGTAAGGGAATCAAAACTGGAGAAAATTATCCTGCATTAGCTGAGATCTGGCTGAACCAAATATGGTTTTGAGTTGTAAATGTATTACGGTTCATGGAAACATGGCCCTGAGATTGACAGTGGGCTCTCTCTTTAATGCACACCACCTGTGTGCAGATGGAGCCCATCAGTTCTATCTTTACTCCCCAGTTCCAACCCTGCAGGTCTGTGTGTTTCATTGACTGGCTGCCCATTAAATCAGAATGTCACTCACAACATGCTGTTGCTAGGAGTTAGCCTTAAATCCGGCTCAGGAATCATCCGACTCTGAAGCCTCAAAGTGTCACTTCTTTAAGCATTTAAGAAAAACATGGTTTCTTACTTCAGAGGGACTGTACATGTTCACACTGAAGAAACTGGGAAGCAATGATTCTTATTGCTGTTGTTGTTATTATTATTATTATTATTATTATTATTATTATTATTATTATTGGTGATACTGAAGATTGAACCCAGGGGCACGCTACCACTGAACTGCACCCCAAGGGCTCTTTATTTTTTATTTTGAGACAAGGTCTTGCTAAGTTGCCGAGGCTGGCCTCAAACTTTTGATCCTCTTGTTTCAGTTGCCCAAGTACCAGGATTACAGACGTGCACCACTGTGTCTGGCTTGTGATTTATTTTAAACAAGGAAGTTTAAAAAAACATAACTTGAAGGAGACATTTCTAGAATTTGCTTTTTTCCCTTAGAGTTACTAAATATAGCTACATAAAAGTTACACATTAGAAAACTATAAAATTGTTCTTGTATCCAGTGATAACAGGAAAACATTGAAATAGTGTAATCAAACAATGTAAATTGTCAAGCAATGAAAGAAATGGGTTTGCTGGAGTGTGAAGATAGCAGCTTAACAACCTGCTCTGACAGAAGAAAGGTGAGATTATCACCAAAAAAATCTTAATTAGATTAAGTCATATTATAATCATTTAGAATATGTGTGTGTGTGTGTGTGTGTGTGTGTGTGTGTGTATGTGTGTGTGATCATAAATGTTTGGTCAAGCTTGCATAGAAAATATGCTTATTTTGTTTGGTACTGGGGATTGAACCCAGGGGCATTCTACCACTGAGTTACACTCCCAGCCTATTTTATTTTTATTTCGAAACAGGGTCTTACTAGGTTAATGAAAGTCTCACTACTTGCTGAGGCTGTCCTCAAACCTGTGATCCTCCTGTCTTAGTCTCCTAAGTACTGGGATTACAGGCATATGCTAACAAAAATATATTTTGAGTTGGTTCTTGAGGAAGCCTTCTGGAAACCGAAGGTTTCTAAAACATACACAGTGCAAAGCCTAAAGAAAGTCTGTATCCTAGGGAATCAAGAAGCAAAACTGGTGAAAATTAAATCCCCTTCTAAGACAACAACATGCATCAAAAAATGCTTACATATTTGGCAAGTGCTTGGCACAGGTAACTTGTGCTGTGAGTTTAGAAAAGAGAGAGCACTCCGTGAGATGGTATGGGCGTGAAACAGGTGGACTCCAGCAGAACGCTGCATTTTGTGGAAACTTCCATTCATGGAAAGAGGAGCTGCTGTAGAAGCAAAGATAAAACAGTATCTATGGGGGCAATACATTCAGAGAGACTGAACCATTCAGAAGTGTGCTTGAGGCTTGATATCACCACCTTGGAGAAGATCTGCAGAACTTAATAATTCATAAAATTTGGTAAGCCATCAACATCTCCTCCAAAGCTGACTGCAGGACTCTCTGCAGGCTGCACTTTCAGTTCTATTTATCAGTTCCTCTTTTGTGGGCTGGCTGACCATCTGTATTTACACCAGATAAGAGGTTCTTGTGAGTGAGCAGGCAGAGAAAGAGGGAACCACGTGATTATTTCTGCTAATGACTCATTGTCTGGATATTAAACAGAAGAGAGATGCTATGATCTCTTGATGTCTTTATTCTTTCTATCTACACTAAATTCATTTCCTATTTTCTAGGCAGTTTATTTTATAGCTTTACAGAAGTCAAATTAGGGTAGGGGGGATAGCATTGTGATAATTAAATGCTTTTTGGTTCTCATTGCCCTGTCTGCATCTCCTCTTTTGGTAGTACATGATGTAGAGGGGCACTGTTCTGTAAGCTACCAGGGTCCTGCTTTTGGGGTAGATGAAAGCAAGCTTCACAAAAATATATGTATGAAGCCGGGGTCAGTGGCACATTCCTGTAATCCCAGGATTTGGAATGCTGAGATAGGAGGATTACAGGTTTGAGGTTAACCTCAGCAATTTAGAGAGACCCTGTTTCAAAAAATAAAGGGCCAGGGGTGTAGTTCAGGGGTAGAATGTCCTTGGGCTCAGTCTCTAGTACCAAAAAAAGAAAAGAAAGAAAGGGAAGGCAAAAGGAAAGAGTAGAGGATCTTTTTCACCTAGGTGGTGCTGAAAGCAAAGCAGGAAGTGTCCGCCATTTCCAAAGCAAAGGCATTACAGGCTAAGAAGGCAGCAATGAGAGAGGTCTGCCTGTCATCCACTCTCTGAGGCTCAAGACATGGTGACTCTGGAAGCAACCCAGACACCTTCAGAAGAACGCCCAAGGAGCAACAAGCTGGGCCATTGTGCCATCAAGTACCCCTGACCATGGAATTCCCTCTGAAGAAGACAGAAGGTGACAACACGTTGTGTTCTTTGTGGATGTCAAGACCAATGAGCTCCAGACTGAGCAGGCTACAGAGAAACTCTGACATCCATATTGCTAAAGTCAACACCCTGGTCAGGCCTGATGGAGAGAAGGCATACATTCACTAACTCCTGATGCTTTAGATGTTACCAACAAAATTGGGGTTTTTTTAAACTCAGTCCTGCTGGCTAATCCTATGTGTATATTTTTTTTTTCACAATAAGAAACAATTAGAAATAAGCCAGGCATGGTGGTACACGTCTATAATCCTAGTACTTGGGAGGCTGTGACAGGAGGATTGAAATTTGAGGCCAGCCTCAGCAATTTAGCAAAGCCCTCAGTGACTTTGTGAGATCCTGTTTAAAAATAAAAAATAGAAAGGGCTAGGGTGTAACTTGGAGGAAAAACACCCCAGGTTCAATCCCCAATACAAAACACACACACACACACACACACACACACACACACACAGATTAGAAACAAAATTATATATACATATGTATGAAACTATGTATGCATATATGTATCTACCAACCTATCTATCTTTCTACTTAGCCATACATAGAAAAATCTAGAATATCTATCTAATTGTTCATGGTGGTTAGTTTAGAAGGGAGAACTTGGTAAAGGTGGGATGAGGATGATGAGGAAGGGGGACATATTTTGCTCTGCATATTTGTATTGTCTGAGTTGTTTGCAATTAAATTAATTTTGAGATTTAAATATGAGTTATAAGGAAAATATAATAAGTAAATAAATCAGCTGAGATGTAAAGTACAGCTTAAAATAGCAGCATAATATTTGGGTTTTAATTTTTTTTAGCAATGATAAATTAGCTACTTTGATCTCACTACGATGTGTTTATAAAAGCTTACAGGGGGAAATGACAAATATGCTTGGCTGTAACAATATCTTCAATGGCAAATATTTTGCTTCCTGGAAATAACTTTGAATAGGAGATAAATCAGGAAGACGTAGTGATGCCACAGAGTGAGAGACCTGGGATTAATTTGTGATATTATTGCAAACATGCACCTGAGATAACTAAAAACAAAACAACAGCCAGGCATAGTGATGCACATCTGTACTCCCAGTATTTGGGAGGCTGAGACAGGAGGATCATTGGTTTGAGGCCAGTTTTAGCAATTTAGCAAGGCCCCCCACAACTTCGCAAGACCTTGTTTCAAAACAAAGCACTTAAAAAAGGGCTGAGGGTGTAGCTCAGAGGTAGAATGCCCCTGAGTTCAATTCCCAGTACCAAAACAACAACAGCAAAAAGTATCTGCTAACTGGGTGCGGGGTGCCTTGCTATAGGCGAATGTGACTGTACTTACCATGTCATAGTTGCTCATAAATATTAGTCCTCTTCTTCCTACTGTTCATCTTCTAGGAGTTGAGACAAGACCACTTAGCATGTCTGAATACTTTGTTCATTTCTCATATTGAGCCTTCTTTCTTTGGAAGCTTCCACAATTATCTGTAAGACAACTTTATGACTGAGCCTCCAAAGTTGGCTTCACTGTGTGTTGCCTCAGTATCACACTAGAAAAATTTGCTCTACTTTGTGTATCCCTGCTGTCCTCTTTCCTAATTAGATCTCTTTTCTACTGTATCAAATACAGTGTGGGAAGCTGGGCATGGTGGTACACACCTGCAATCCCAGTACTTGGGAGGCTAATAAAGGAAGATCACAAGTTGGAGACCAGCACGTGGTAACTTAGCAAGATCCTGTTTCAAATAAAAAATAAAGACAGCTGGGGATGGCACTCAGAGGTAGGAATGCCCCTGTGTTGAGTTCCCATAACACACACACACACACACACACACACACACACACACACTGATGTGTGTACATGACTCATTAAATGAGATAAAAATGGTTTTCTGACTTAAAAATTACCTGATTTCATCATATAGGGAATCTAAAAAAGCTGATCTTAGCTGGACATAGTAGCACACACTTGTAATTCCGGTACCTGGGAGGCTGAGACAGGATCGCAGGTTGGAGGCCAGCCTCAACAATTTAGTGAGACCCTGTTTCAAAATAAAAAATAAGCTAGGCATGGTGGTGCGTGCCTGTAATCCCAGAACTTGGAAGGCTGAGATAGGAGGATCATAGGTTAGAAGCCAGCCTCAGCAAATTACAGAGACCCTCAGCAACCTAGTGAGACCCTGTTGTAAAATAAAAAAGCCAATAGGGCTTTGGTTGTAGCTCAGGGATAGAATGCCCCTGGGTTCAATCCTTAGCACCACAAATATAAATAAGTAAATAAATACATAGGAGCTTGGCATGGTGGCATACCCCTGTAATCCTAGTTCTTGGGAGGCTGAGACAGGAGGATCCCAAGTTCGTGGCCAACTTCAACATGTTAGCAAGGCCCTTTGCAACTTAGTGAGAACTTGTTTCAAAACCAAAAAATAAACAGGGTTAGGGGTGTAGCTCAGAGGCAGAATTTCCATGGGTTCAATCCCTGGTACCAAATAAGTAAATAAAAATGAAAATAAAGCTGATCTCCTAGAGTTGAGAGAATATTTACTATCAGAGGCTGGGAGATGGGGGTGAAGAGAGGCCAGTAATGGGGACAATGAGATGGGTGGGAGGAATAAGTGCTGTTCTACTGCATAGTAGGGTGAAAACAGTTAACAGAAATGCATTGTATATCTCAAATTGTCAGAGGAGAAGATTTTGAATGTACTCATCATAAAGAAATGATAAACATTTATGCTAACTACCCTGATTTGATCATTACCCAATGTATACATGAATCAAACTCATAACGTGTATAAATATAGCCACCGTGG